>JARGCV010000087.1:11750000-11967500 GCA_034064705.1 Bothrops alternatus
GATTACTGCTGTAGATTACTTTCTAGTTTCTTATTGTGCTAGACATTTTTTTTTCAGCCTGAAGGCCACACTTGGATTCTGAGTGACATCAAATACAAAAAGCAGAAGAGCTGAAAGCAGGAGAAAGCAGAAAGAAAGCAAAATGAAGGGTGGGCCAGAGCAAAGACTTATACAGAATAGAATACAGAACAACAGAGTTGGAAGGCACCTTGGAGGTCTTCTAGTTCAACCCCCTGCTCAAGCAGGAGACCTTGTACCATTTCAGATAAGTCTTTTCTTAAAAACCTCCCACAACTTCCGAAGGCAAACTGTTCCACTGGGTAATTGTTCTCACTGTTAGGAAGTTTTCCCTTAGTTCTAGGTTGCTTCTCTCCTTGATTAGTCTCCATCCTTATTACTTGTCCTGCTCTCAGTTGCTTTGGAAAACAGGTCAAATCCCTTTTCTCTGTGGCAGCCCCTCAAATATTGGAACACTGCTTACCCCTAGTTCTTCTTTTCACTACACTAGACATGCTTTTAAAATTCACCATTCACAATTCAATACATTACTATTAATGTGATTCATCCTCTTGAATTCTGTGATTTCTCTCACTTGGAAACTTCAACTTGCTGGTAGTTTGGGAAGGGGTGTCTTGTAGTGGTACCAAAAGATTTGGGGAGAGGTAGCAAATTGGGTCCCTCTGCTGGAATGTGAGATGAGGACCTCAAGAGTGTGTTTCTGTTTCTGTTCTAAAATTTATTAAAAAAAGAAAAAAAGAGTGTATTTCTGTTTTGTGATCTTCCTTCTTCCTGCCTTAGCAGTGCCATATTTCTCTCCATTTCCCAGTGCCAGATTTCTTTTTTTTCTTTTTCTTCCCATTCAAAAGGCTTAACCACTTTATTGATTGCCTTGCAATTTTGCAGTTTAAAATTTAATCACACATGTGCCTGCCTGAATTATATTTTGGCTATGCGACCTCCATTGCAGTAAATCAGGCTACTCATCTTCATAAAATTCTTTGCTAATCTCTGTGAAGGCAGAAGAGTATTTTGAGGCTGTCTTTTACCTTCATTTTCTATTTGCATTTTGATTTGCAGCAGGCAAGCTTCCTCTGTTCCTCAGCCCAGCTTCGAGCTGCCAAGCCAGAGTCCCAGAGAATCAAAGCAATAAAATTGTGAGAATCAATCGTTGCTGTGGCACCGGAATGCATAAGAATGATACCATGAGGCCTATTCTCGTGATCTTTGCTACTTGGTGAAAGTGACTGTGAATATATGTACTTGTTAGTGATGAATAAATTACTTTAGAGCATTCCTGATAGGAACAGCCAAGGTGTAGACCAGTTGATGTGCATCTCTGAAGAATTCAGATATCTTGTTTAGTCACCTTGTAAGCAGCTCCCCTCTAAGATTCTCTGGGTATTTCCAAGAAAGTGATGGATATGGACATTGATTTGTGTGCACTTTCTGGAACTAGCCTCACAAAGACCAACATCTTTTTCTTTCTTTCCTGCTGTCAGTATTATTACTTAACTTCCATCATTCATTTTGATTGGGTGGAAAAAAAGTTGCAAGATCCCATCTAGGTTGGTCACCAGGACCCACAATTTACTCTTCTGAGCTTTTGGATTTGTGCTGGAGCCCATCCTCAAGGAACTGCTCTCTGCTGTAATATGTGCTGTGGGCTATTCTTTCATAAGTGGACAAAAGTGTGTTGTGGAGGATTCTCAAAGCCGAACTGTTCAAAGCACTAGCTGTCCATATCTCTCATGAATGAAGGCCAATATACGTGTCCAAGGACAATGTTGCAAGATCCAATCTGGACCAGTCACCATTATTAATATTAATAGCTAAAACACATATTCTAATAGACAGAGGTTCCCTGAAGATGGGCTCCAATATGAGTCTGAAAGCTTGGAAGAGCAAACTTCTCATCCCCGTGATTGACCCAGGTTGGATACATATATTTGCTTTCATTCATGATAGAACGTTGGTTCCACTGGAATTTTCCTTGAGAAAATTCCTTCAGAATGTTTGGTGATGTATCTGAATCCCAGGTGGGCAACATGATTTGAAAAAGTGGAGCAGTAATTGGTGCAGCCATGTTAAATGTATGAGAAGGACCAGCCTTTTCTATATGTGTGTTTCTGTCTGTGTGTATTTAAAAGGGATATTTTTTTAAAAAAAAATAGATTAGAATTTGCAATGTTACTGTTCATGGACTTCCTAGTAAGAAATTATGGGTTTTTTTAATATATGGAAAATAGATCAGGGTGTACAATGGCTGAGTGTCACTGCTTTGTATATGAACGGCAGGACTTTTGTATTTTGGGATGTGTGTACATGAGAAAGAGAGAGAGAGAGAGGAGATTAGAATTCATCACCCTTATTTTTTGCACCGCTTTATAGGACCTCACGGTGTCCATGGATATGCAGATAGCCCAAAAAGACTGCAGTCATAGGACAAGAAATGGTCCCTATCTTAATCCATAATATAATAAGGCACAAGGTTTTTAAGAAGAGATTGGACAACCATTTGTCTGAAATGGTAAAGTGTCTCCTGCTTGAGCCGGGAGTTGGACTAGAAGAACTCCAAGGCCACTTCCAACTCTGTTATTGTGTTATATTCTGTTATTCTGTTTCAAGAAAATAGTGCAGGATTGCCATGATGCATGAGAGGCCCTTGAGAGACAGTTATATAGTCTGTAAGGACCCACCTCAGCTAACCACCCAAGAAAGTAGAACTCTTGAAACAGGCATTGTCTCAAAAGGAAACTTCTATTAGGGGTTAGTGACAGTAGTGAAGTCAAGGCGAGATCTGGGGGAAATCCCACTCAAATGGTATAATTAAACCAGCAATATTCCTCCTCCCTCCAGAGTCATAATGTCCATTTGAAATCCAGCCAATCCACAGGTGGCATGATGTGCGGGTAACTTTATTTAGAATCAAATTTATTTATAATCAAATTTATATGCCGCCCTTCTCCTAGGACCCAGGGCGGCTTAAAACAAATACAATAAAAATTTAAAAATTAATTGCATTCATACAAACACAATCAGCTCACAGTTGCTGATGGAGGGACCTTCCTAGGGCCCAGGGGCAGAGCACAGCTCATACGTCCCAAGCCTGTCGGCATAGATGCGTCTTCAGCAATTTACGGAAAGCTAGGAGGGAGGGAGCAGTATGAACCTCTGAGGGAAGCTGGTTCCAGAGGGCTGGGGCAGCAACGGAGAAGGCCCTTGCCCTAGGCCCCGCCAGATGACATTGTCTAACAGATGGGACTCGTAGGAGGCCAACCCTATGTGCCCTAACCGGTCGCTGGGATTCATGAGGCAGAAGACGGTCCCGCAAGTATCCTGGTCCATTGCCATAAAGGGCTTTATAGGTCATAACCAACACTTTGAATTGTGTTCGGAGACCAATTGGTAGCCAGTGCAGCTCACGGAGAGCTGGAGTGATATGAGCATGTCTTGGGAGACCCAAGACGGCTCGCGCGGCCGCATTCTGGACTACTTGCAGTCTCCGGACATTCTTTAAAGGATGCCCAAAGTTGGTGGGCATCTCAAGGTCTTCTCCAGTTTCATTTCTCTGAACTGCCTCCCTGATAAGGGAGATACATTCCTTTCTCAAGTGGATAGAACCAGGAGAGGAAAAGTAGAAAGTGAAAATTATCAGAGAAATAGCAACAGCAAATATCCCCCCCTCCTCCCAGTAGAATGGCAGGCCCCAAAACAAAAGCACAAGAATATATATGCAAGGTAGGCAATAAGGATTTGAGGACCTGACATAGTCCAAGAGAAAGTTTGCATGTTATAGCTCAGGGGTTATAGATAGTTACTGCGATTATCATCTGTATAATCATCTCTGCATTTTCACTGAGGTTGTATTTTTGTTAAGTCCTCAAAGGCATCTTTCTCCAGGAAGGCAGCCAATACATATTTGAAATATAGAGAGCAAAATCACAGGTGATGAAATGGCATAGATCTTTCCTTTTCAAGCTGCTACTCTCGACTCCAGGGGCAATATTACCTTGCAAGATATCATGGTGATAAAGACTGTTGCCAGACTGACAAAATGCCAGGCTGGCAAAGATTGTTAAGAAGCTGCAACATCAATTCAAAGTCATCACATGCCCACCAAAGGAGAGAATAAGCCTAAGTATTTTTTACAGTAATAACTTAAAACATTTTTTGACGCAAGCTATAGTTCTATAATTAGGTCATATTTTACATATAAAACAGTAAAAACTCAGTCCCTGACATCTCCAGCCAGTCAGAGGGAGAGAGAGAGAGAGAGAAAGAGAGAGAGACAGACAGAGAGAGAGAGAGAGAGAGAGAGAGAGAGAGAGAGAGAGAGAGAGAGAGAGAGAGAGAGAGAGAGAGAGAGAGAGAAGCAAGCTGAATGGAGCCATATCTGAGTGAAATTTCAGGTGTTCATCTATGTTCTCCAGCAGCCGAAATGGCTGAATGCATATGCTCTTATAACCTGGCCCAAATTACTAGTATATAACAAGGTTGTTTACTTCTTGTGGAGGCCAAATATTTGCCTTTAATCTTATTGTGGTCTGACAGCAGATTTATCACTAGGAAATATTGGACCTTGCCCTTTGCTAGGTTGTAATGTAAGACTTATGGATTTCTTTTTCTCTTGGTCCCAGAAGACAATTCTGGAATATTGCCTGTCATGGAATAAAGCATTGCTTCATATTTCTTACTTTCATGAGTTGTTGGAAATTTTGGGGGTGGGGAAAACCTTGTATAAGTCAGTGACTGCAAGAGAAGAGGGCATTAAGCACTCTTTATAAAGAAAGTGTGCAAGTTAAGGATAGGGGAAAGACGCAGACTTCAGAAAAGTTGTAGCAATGGCCTGCAAATTCTATATCTGTGTGGGTAAGAAGAGCCTCTCTTCTTGGAAGAGATCTTAGAGACAGACCTCTGAAGGGGCTGGTAAATATCAACTGCAGTCCTGAAGTATCAGAATAACAGGGTTGGAAGTCTTCTAGTCTAATCCTCTGTTTAAGCAGGATACCCCATACGATTTCAGACAAATGGTTGTCCAATTCCTCTTAAAAACTGCCAATGTTGGAGCATCCACAATTTCTGGAGGCAAATTGTTCCATTGATTAATTGTTCTAACTTTCAGGAAATTTCTCCTTAGTTCTAGGTTGGTTCTCTCCTTAATTAGTTTTCATCCATTGCTTTATGTTCTGCCTTCAGGTGCTTTGGAGAACAGCTTGGCTCCCTCTTCTCTGTGGCAGCCCCTGAGATATTAGAACACTGCTATAATATCACCCCTAGTCGGAGGTGGGATTCAAATATATGAACAACCAGTTCTCTGTGTGGATGCCGCTTCCGGAAGTCCATTCTGGGCCTGGGCAACAAAAAATTAACTACCGGTTCTGCTGAACTGGTGCGAACTGGCTGAATCCCACCACTGCCCCTAGTCCTTCCTTTCATTAAACTAGACATACCCAATTCCTGCAACCGTTCTTCATATGTTTTAGCCTCCTGTCCGCTAATCATCTTTGTTGCTGTTCTCTGTACTCTTTCTAAAGTGTCAACATCTTTTTTATATTGTGGCAACCAAAACTGGGTGCAATATTCCAAGTGTGGTCTTACCAGGATATTATAAAATGGTACTAAAACTTCATGTGCTCTTCATTCTACCCCTCTTTAATGCAGTCTAGGATGTGTTGGGTTTTTTTTTTTTTTTTGGCTCATACACAGTAAATGATCAAGAGGAAGGGCTCTATTGTTCCTTGCTTCACATTTGATCATCCTGAGGGAGTTTTCTTATAATTTCATTGGGGTAGAAGAAGGAAGGGCAAGGTTGGGAGATTAAAAGATCCTGTAAGGAGAAGATAAGTTAGTCAACTTTTGCCTGTCTTCTGGTTACTCCCTTTGATTAGGAATAGGAGAGCCAACAAGATTTATCTAGCCAAGATCCATTCTGAGAATCACGGATATTAATTTCATACAGATGGGTTCCCCTGAGTACTCAGTGCAACATCATCAGATCATAGGGTCATGGAGTAAGAATGGCTATATTTTCTAGAGATTTTCTTTTTCTTTCCAGGTTTCTAGCACTGTTCTAGAGTGGTCAGTTCACTTATTTTATTGGCATTGACCAATAAAATGTAACAATAGTTTGCACAGATAAAACAGAATTATGAGGAAGGGAGGGAGGAAGAGGCATAAAAACACTAAAAAATGGATGCCAAGCCAATTGATATCCATACGTTATGGTGCCTCTCTGCAGTCAAACATTAAGATTAACAATTAAGATAATAACAGAAATTAATCTGCTGTGAATCACAGGTGGATATTAAAAACTTTTGCAGAAAAATTGTGTATATTTTTGAGTCCTGATGAGCAGAAGATATGGAATTCATCTTCTTGCTCAGAAAAAATGGTTAAAAAGTCATGCCAACAGACTATTTATGTTTTGTGTCGATTTGAATGTTCATGTCCAGAATCCTGATGACACTCTCCACTTTCCAAAGATGGTTCTAGAACATTAAAAACTTTTTATTGCGACTGCTGCATTATTGTTTTACTTTGTTATTTCTGTGTAATATATTTTACTTATTGTGCTCTACTAAGCCTTTTGCTTAGAATTTTACTGTGTGATTTTAGTTTACTATAAGCTGCTATGAGAAAAATTGCTTTTGAAAGGTACTTTTTTTTTAAAAAAGGAATAAGAAACAGTAGTAATCTTTAGAGCAACACCACCTTTTCTCCAAAACAAACTGCACACCCCAGCAGCAACACAAAACTTCTCATTCTAGACATTTGGCTTGCAGACTTCTACCTTCTGCAGAGGAATAACTGGTAGCCAGCAGCCATCAATATCAATAATTATTCACTTAAATCAGAGCAGCCACCAGCACCAGTGGAGAACCTACTTTTAGATTCTGTCATCCCAGCTTCTAATTAAATACATCACCATTAATGCTTCAAACTTAAGTTTCGGTACTTATTTCCAATATTTCCCTTTTTCATAGACACACTCGAGATGTGAATCTTTGGTTGCCAAATGGTAAAAAACTATCTTCATTTTTGCAAGGGTCTGTTGGAATCTATCTGACAAGGCTTAAAAGATATGTGAAGCACAAAAAAATATATAACAATAGAAAGACTTCCTTTATGATTTTGGATAATTACATCTTAAGATAGTGATTTACAGAACTGATGAAGAAAGCAGTAATTAACAGTATCAGCAAGCATGTAAGGTCTGGACTATACAATTTTGGATATACTTTTGCACATCTGCTTACTGTGTCTTTAAGATTATGCATTAAAAATCTCCTTTGATGTTTCGTTAACATCTACACCTTTCTTTTTCTCTTTTTATATGCCTCATACGAAACTTCAACTAAGCTTTAATTAATTCAGGCACACTCAAAGTTCAAATGGATTTTTAAAGACTTCAACGTTGGGCTTTATCCAATAATAGTGCAATGGCAAAAAAAATGGCATGTAGGTAAGAGAAAACAGATGCAGAGATACAAGTAGTAATTAGGATGAGGAGGGGAGGACAAGAGCAGAGAGGAAGGGAGAGAAGGGGAGAGGAGGGGGAGGGGAGGGGAGGGCAGAAGACAGGAAGGGAGAGGAGGAAAGGCACACATGCTACTATAGTGAGGGTTGGTTTGTTTTTGCTTTAGCCGATCCCCTTTATACAAACTGACCATCTTTAAATATTTTACAGGAAGAACCTAACATATAGAATAGATAAGGCGATTTGAATATTGCTGTATGTTTAGAGAAGGAAATTTCTTTGGGGAAGATTAATTGTCTTCCTCAAAAATCTACTTTCCTCATTTTGGCTATTTTGGTTTTGTATTTCATTTCTAATAGTTTCTTAACTGCCAATAAATGAAATCATCAATCTGTTAGCTAGAATCCAAAAGCATGTTGGGAAATATGTTTTTCCTCATATAATCAGCCCCATTTTTTCCCCTTTGAATTAATTATAGTGTTTACAGTGGGGATTCAGGGGGAACAGAACTGCTCAATAACTAGCTAGGGATCGATATGGGTGACCTTCTATAGGGAGGGCAGGTCCCTTCTAGCATGTGAATGAACAAAGAACCTCTGCATTAAATTTTAAAAAGTCTTCCTCTTTTCCCAATTGACAAATCTGAACCTGATTTGTCTGGCTTCACCATCCAGACAGAATAAAATGGATGCAGTAACTTCAACTTCAGAAATCCAAAGCAATTTTTTAAAAGAAGTATTTTCAGTATATATGTCTGGGTATCTGTTTACTATGCTGTAATTCTGTACCTCTGCCTGTACCTGTATCGGCATACCTAATCCTATACCAGGGGTAGGCAACTTTGGCTCTTTTCTGACTCATGGACTTCAACTCCCAGAATTCCTGAGCCAGCTGGGAGTTGAAGTCCACGAGTCAGAAAAGAGCCAAGGTTGCCGACCTCTGTCCTATACCTATACCTACTGTATATATAGCCATTTACAGGTGGTATTTACTAATGCCATCTGAGAGCCATTTTTTAAAAAGTGGTGGTTAATTAAATCAGGAGAAGACGATTATGTAAAACTGTCCCCAATCTATCCTAAAGGTGCTTTTTCCAACAGGCAACTGAACTTTTTTTTGTTTTTCCTTGAAGATGCTTCACTTCTCATCCACGAAGCTTCTTCAGTTCTGACTGAATGGTGGGGAATGGAAGGATTTATATTCCTTGCGGTCCTCTGGTTGAACTGAATGGATGAGAAGCAAAACATCTTCAAGGGAAAACAAAAAAAAAAAAGTCCAGTTGCCTTTTGAAAAAGCACCTTCGGGAGAACCGCAACCTGGATGACTGAGAATCTCTATAGAAATTTGTCCCCAATCTAAGTCTGCTCCATCCAGTCGCCCCCAACTCTATCCTGAATTAAGACATTACAGGGTCATAAAAAGGGAGTTTTTTGAACTATTCAATCAAAGCATTTAAATGGAATTAAAAATCCATCTGGTTCATTGACTGGTTTCCCAAAGCAGATATTTCCAAGAAAAACAAAATAAAAAATAGCTTCAGTTCACAGAAGATACCATACCATATTTGCTCAGTCTCTCACGAGCTACTGATTTTCTCCTTCCCCCATCTATCACCAACTAAAAGCACGATTTTGCTCTGTTTCTTAACACCCAGTCACTGCCTTTTATTAAAATTGGCTACAGTACCAGAATCTGAAAGTGTGAATATGTTTCTCTTCTTCTCTTTTTATATTCATGCAAATTGGCAGCAGGAAGGGATGAGTGTCCGTTGCCTGTGTGAAATGTTTTCATATTCTCCCCCACTCACCCTGGTCTGGGTCTGGGCATATATAATGTTTATCCATTTGTTGTCTTGGTAATGGTTATATATTTCCATCAAGCTCATCCTTTTTACTCTCTCCCCCTGCTCTCCCCTTTTGTAGAGAGTAAGGAAGATGACCTTGACAGAGATATGCAAGAACAGTTACCTAGGCAAATGGCTTCTTTAGTCCTGAGCAGCGAGATAAGCAGTTCAGACCCTTCTCTAATTCACTGAATTATAAGGAGAAGGAACAGCACAATCACAAATGCACACAAACAGAATAACAGAGTTGAAAGGGACCTTGGAGGTCTTCTAATCCAACCCCCTGCTTTATCAGGAAATCCTATACCAGGGGTAGGCAACCTTGGCTCTTTTATGACTCGTGGACTTCAACTCCCAGAATTCCTGAGCCATACTGGCTCAGGAATTCTGGGAGTTGAAGTCCACGAGTCATAAAAGAGCCAAGGTTGCCTACCCCTGCCCTATACCATTTCAGACAAATGGTTGTCCAATCTGTTCTTTAAAATGAAGATTGTATTATTATTATCAATAAAAGTAGTTTTAGCCTTTTTAGGGAATCGATCTATCTAGAGGGGTTGATACCTTCCTGTGGAGATAGAGGCAAATCACAAGGGTGGATTGAGGAAAGGATCCATCTCCATTAACCCTCAAAGAAGTGCTACAAGGCTTGTTAATTTGTGGAATTAATGTCTTATTTTCAAAGATCATCAGCCTCCCCTTGGCATCACATGGAAGAGGCCTCAGACAACAGATGGGCAATTCAATCAAGCTTATTTTTCTTTGTTCCATTTCTCATAATACTGACAGCACATTCATATGGCTTCAATCTGATACACACGTCAAGTGTCAGCTGAAAGAAATCCACACAAATATCTGTTTGCACTGCTGTGTATTACATTTTATGCATTCTTTCCCAGAAATATTATGTATGCATGGATGTATGTATTGCATTATTTATAACTCAACTATTTTAAAAATATTTGGTTTTGTATTTTTGTAAGCCACTGAAAATCTACGGATTGTAATGGGGGTAGAAATGTAGTTAATTATTATTATTAATTTAATAAAGAGTTTAATAAATAAATAATGCAATTTGTATCAATTGTGTGATGATGTCATGACACAAATGACATATAATACTTCATGACATCTATGGAATTACAACACTTGCTCCTGAAAGGAGACAAAAGTGATATCATGACAACACAGAGAAAAAAATAACTCCCTTTTTGAATCTACTTTTACTTTAAAAAAAAAAAGTCTGTTGTGCTCTTCCTTGTGATCTCACAATGTCCCAGTAGCTTAGTACTTAATAAGCAAACATTTTAATACTTTATCCATAAAGTAGTTTCATAATCCTGCCACTTGTTTTTAATATTTATGGTTTCTTTTTTATTGGTAGTACAGTATTTTTAAAACTAGTATTCAACAATTGTATTTGCAACCATAATATTAAAGTGAACTATTTCTTTTGCTTTTATCAATTTTAGAAGCTGTTACATTTTTTAAATTTGAACCTTACATTCTTTTATAATAATTGTACAAAATGTCATCGCAGCAATAAGGATTGCAATTAGAATCTCTTTTTTCAGCCTGTTGGGAACATTTACGGTGAGGATGACAGCAGGAAGTTCCAGAGATAAGTCACTCCCATTCTTATTTTTCAAAGCTACTTCAATCCACTCCTTCTCTCAAAATGATTACAATTGCAACACTAAAATTTGTCCAGTTTTGTCACCAGGATATATTTAACAGTTACATTTACGGCAGACAAGATAGTCAGGAACACACTAAAATCATGAGGTAAATCACCACATCATACATAGAGGAAAAAAGGTGGGAGGAAAGGGGAAATTCCCCCTTTACATCCCAGCAACCAATCATAGTGTAGATTGCCTCATGCAGGAGCCAACACTCTTCAACCAATCAACTAAAACTGTATGTTCTGGCCCATTATACACTTTACTGTTCCAGCTACTACATTTAAATATCTTAACATCCTTCCACTATATTGGTCATTGGTCTACTATATATCAATGTTGATGCAACCGGTTCCTCAACTAGACTGGCTGCTCCTAGGCCAAACAATGTGCAGAACATATTTTAAATTGCAATATTCTGTTTACTGCAATCTCCGTATGATTTGCATGACCTGGTTTGCAAGTACACCATCTAAGTGGGGTAGTGAGGTGCAACTCAAGCTAAATAATAAATTCTGAAGACTTTGATAATAAGCCACAGAAGTAGAGATTCTTACCCCGTTGAAATGCATTAGCCCATGCTAGAATTGTTTTTTTACTTGCTTACTTCCATAGGTTTAAAAACACCTGACTCTAAACGGAACAATAAGAAAACCGATGGCATGCAGTTTCTTTGGGAGTTATTTTTGCCCAGGTCAAGAGGTAGGAAATGCCTGCCTTTAGACTCATGTCTATGTTAGAGGAGGATTCACAGGGGAGACCAAGACCATTGAGCAAAATGTTGCTACATTTTACCTTTCACTGCCAAGAATTGTTGTTTTTTTAAAAAATATATAGATTTCAAGGGATTCTTGCTTAAGAGTTCCTGGTTAAAAAACAACAACAACCTCTGAAGACTATTAGGAATCCTGCTGTGGAAGATTTCAGAAACTGAAGCTATGTCCCATCATTTTTCCATCTGCCTCACTATATATGAATGTGAATATAACCATGGGTGGGGTGGTGATTCAAGGTGAAGGCTTAAAAAAGCACATTTTTCTTCTTTTTTAAAGCCATACCTTCCCTGGTAGGACCCTGCAGTAATTTCCATTGAGAGGAATGAGAAGTCACATGACCAAGAGCTTCCATAGCTTTGCAGCATTTGAATCTCATGCCACAAAGTATTGCCCTCCCCACAATCCTTTCCACATTAGTGGCTGTGAATAGCTATAAGAATTTGGATAGAAATGAACCCGGCTCTTAGTATGTGGACTAAGAAAAGGGTCTTCTTTTTGAGGGCACTCATCTTCCTTCTCTCCCTCTTTCCCTCCCTCCTTCCCTCCCTCCTGCCCTCCTTCCTTCCTTCCTTCCTTCCTTCCTTCCTTCCTTCCTTCCTTTGTCTCTGTTTCTCCCCCTGCCTTTCTCTTCTCTTCTCTTCTCTTCTCTTCTCTTCTCTTCTCTTCTCTTCTCTTCTCTTCTCTTCTCTTCTCTTCTCTTCTCTTCTCTTCTCTTCTCTTCTCTTCTCTTCTCTTCTCTTCTCTTCTCTTCTCTTCTTCTTCTTTCCCCAATCACAAAGGTTCTACCTTGCATAGCCTTAAAAACAGCTTAATATACTTTGCAACAATTCTCCTGAGACAAAACTGCCTTTAAGCTCATTGCCTTTTTAATTTGTTTTTATTATGGTGCAACTAAACACTATATTTTTATTGTGTTATTGCAATATTTTCTGAAATATGGGTTTATTGTTTTGTGTACTGCTCTAGACTTCTTTGAACTACTATCATCATCATCATCATCATCATCATCATCATCATCATCTACAGATTGATGCTATAAATGCAGCAAAATAAATGAATTCTCCTCCTTTGACTCTCCAAATTGCTATTTTCCCCCTTAATTTAAACCATATTTTTCTTGGATGCTCGACAGAGCTTTTACTTCCTGAAAACCTGCTCTTCTCTCTCTCACTGTTATTGTAGGCATCATGTTAAACCCAGTATATGTTTTAGACAGAAAGGGAAGTAGGGATACTGGGAGTAGAGGTTGGGGCGGGGGTAAAATGCAGCAAGGAAGCTGAGGAATGCAGTAAAAGAAAGAGAAGAACAGAGAAAAATTCTACTGTCTCTTCAGATGGCTGGCTTGAGGATTAAGGAGTGTCTCCATGGACTTCCGGTTCCAGAGGCAGCACCTCTAGCTGCACGAGGAGACTCGTCTCCTCTTCAGCTAGTTTCCCTCCGCCGGTAGACCCTTATGCAGGTCAAACGTCACCCTGGAGGGTGCGACTACCGTCGAGGAGGCTGTGCTTGGCTGTAGAGGAGCGGTGGCTCCCCCAGTTGGCTGAGAGAACTCTGAGGGCCGATGGAGAAGAAGATCGGCTAGTAAAATGGCCGATCACCCAGCTGCACCAACCGCAAGTCAAAAGAACAACTAAGAATGAAGACCCACCATGGTGAATCTGGGTGAGACTCCCTTTTCCCTTGCTATCCTGATCTTTCCTGTAAAGAGCTTTGACTATTTCCCTTTGCTAAGAAAGTAGCAGCTGCCTATATCATAAAAAGAGCTTAAAAGAAAAAAAAGGGGGGGAAACCCTCTTTGTCTTCTTTGGTTATTTTTTCTACCATTGGACTTTCTTTGTGGGGATAATTAGGGGAAAAGAAGAAAAAAAGGGACATTGCTAATTTGTTCCTATCAACTTTATAATGTTGGAGATACCTCTCTTGTTAAATTTTAAAAAATAAAAGTGAAAACTTTTTTTTTCTTTATCAAAGTGGAAAAAAAGATCTTACAGTCCACTGAGGACATCTGGTGGCCAAAGTGACAGTACAAGTCTATCTCTGTGATTGGACTTTACATGACAGTAAAAGAGAAAAGATAATCTGACATTTGGGTGGTGAGGCTGACTAGTAGACCTTTGGAGGTGGATATTTGTGGACTTTTGTTAAATATAGTCTCTAATAAAGGAACAGGCTAGTCTACCACCAAAATGGAAGAAAATATTCCATATCTTGACTATGATTTAATATTGGAATTTTTTTTTGAAATGACAGAAGACTTCAAAACTTATTGGAAACCGTGGAGACAATCTAAAGATGCCACCTTGGCACTTTCAACTGACCCTCCAATAATGAATCAAGCCATGGAACAAGGAACACCAGAGGAAGAACAGAGCAATACTGAACAGGTTTTCATACATCAAGACACACAATCTAAAGAGACAGAGACATTATCCTTACAACCCAATGATGAATCTACACTGGGAGAAAAGATGGTAACCACTGAGCCAACTAATTCTGCACAACGTTACCTACAATGGATGGATAACTTGGATGATCAAGAACTAACTGTAACTGATTCAGTTCAATTACTGAAAACTAAGATTGATACTCAGATACAACTTTCTGGAAATCACAGCAAAACGGATAATTTATTTACAATTATAATATGGAATAAAAGTCAATATAACACTAAGATGATATTGCCAGGAAGAGAAGAAAGTTTTGCTCAGTTTGAATTGATTAGAAACTTTGGTAACCAAAGTCTGAGGTTTGACAATCAAAAAGTTTTAATATGGGAACCAACCTGGCCTAGAAAGAAAGCTAGAGTCAGGTTTAAATGTGATATAAAACGTTACTTGATGGGTTAAAAAGGCTTTAGAGATTTTGTCTGACTTAATAATGAAAGAAGGATGAGAATTGATTGATATCATAGTTGATAATTATTAGGGAGCAAACTTGTTTAGGGGTTAAAAAGATTTTATAGACATAGAGTGATGAAATGATGATAGAACACGTGTTTAAAAATAGATATGTGGGTTTTTTGGAACTATACTATTATCTTAATTATTTTGAAATAGAGAGAGAATTTCTGTTTGATTTAATAATGAATGAAGGCAGGGAACTTCTTGACATTATACTTGATAAGTATTTGAAGGTGTAAACTTTACAAAAGGGCTTAAAAAATTTTTTATAGATGTGGATTGATGAAATGATAGAATATATTTTAAAAAATAGAACTGTATTTGTTGGATTTATATTGTTATTTTAAACGTGAAAAATATGCTGTAATAGAGGGAGAGTAAGAGCCATTTGTGATAGGGAAAAAATTAGTTTTAATGAACGATCTATTATTAAGGATACCTGAAATCCCAACTATATGTCTATTGAAATGTAACTGGAATAAGACAATTGCAATCAGTAAAGCTTAAAACAGGATATAGATTATCATAATTGCAAGGTGATTGAGGATCTTTGTTTGATTGAACTTTATCTAAAATTGTATTAATTTTAATAAGTAATATTATTCCTTACAGAGAGCAAATTGTTTATAATTAATTTGAGCTATATGTATATGACTTTGTTTTTGAATGATTTGACACTCTGACCACCACGTTGTGTCCTAAGCTTTCGTATTAAAAAATGGAAAAAACCAATAAAACTTTTATTTAAAAAAAGGAGTGTCTCCATGGACCTTCTGATGGACCTCCTCCTCTTCCAATAGGCATGGCAGCTGACTTAGCAAGAGTAATGGGTTTTATTAATATGGTGACAGCTGAATTTTCTTCTTAGGTAATGTCAATCCTACTGACAACTTTTCACTCATTGCATATCACAAAAAGGGAATTTCATTCTCTAAAGTATATTCAATGTAAACTTAAGGGTGAGGAATTTTTTTCTAATATATAATTGGCATTAAAATGCTTTAGGGCAACTCCACACATAAGACATCCACTAAGCACAAAAGTACTTCCATGTAGGAAATGGTGTTCTCTAGTTCTGTTACTGCTGCACTGATCATTCTTTTCTTGCTTTACTTCGTATTAAGAATCCAGTCGTCCTTCACAGGCTTCACCCTCAGCTGCCCTGGAGCTGGTTTTTTGTGATGTGATTCTGTGTGACACTGATGTGTGGGCAAACTCTAGGACTATATGAGTGAAAGCAGTCAACTGGATCATTGGATTGCCATTAACTCTGTGAGAAATGTAGGCTTAATTGGAAAAGGAACCCTAGTTAAAAATACACTTATGCTAGTATCATATAAATGTATTCCCCTGAGAGATCTTCAACTTTTTGAATTTCATCAAAGCTCAGCTTCAACATTCCTCCTCTGTCTTATCTATCAAGGAATTCAGATTCCGCATGTGGTTGCATCCAAAGGTGACTGACTGATATGCATATAAATGGTGAGGTTTCTTAAAAGTTACTGTCAGTGCAAGGAGCTGTTAATTATGTCTGCTTCTGAAAAGCATTCAGGAGCAGATGGGTTTTTTTCCCCTTCATTTCTTACTCTCTGTCTTATTTTCGAACTATACAATCTTTTGGAGCTGATTTTGATGGGGCAAGGAGAAAAATAAATAAATAAAAGAACTTTCCATTCTGGAAACAGAAGTTCACCTGCCTAATACTAAATGTAGCCTCAAGGTTTTGTTACTTTTCAAATCACATCTCCTTTGCCATTTAAACTCTGGTACTTTTTAGCCATTAAAATCATCAGCCTGGAAATAATGTATAGTAAAATCTTAGTTCTTTTCTTTTAATGTATCCAAAGAACTCAAATAACAAGAAGGAAAACAATATTAGCTGCTGAACAGCTCAAACAAGCATCACAGGGAATAATAGCACTAGAAAATAACAGTTTTCATTTTAATCACTCTTTAATGTATAAAAATGCACATACTGTGTTAAAAAATACCAGTTATGAACTAAAATATGCATACATTGATTAAGGTATTTAGAAGCAGAAATGGATACGAATTTACATATTTTGGAGGTTTTATGATTTCCAAAACATTTGCCATAGGTATGCAAAATAGGATAGGAGTAACTTGATTTTGAAAAATGCAGGACAAATCAAACTAATAGAATTGTCCATATGAGTAAAAGGTTTTGAGTGCTTAAGTTTTGAAATCTTGCTTCAAATCCTGAGAGAGGAAAGAAGGAAAGAAGGAAGGAAGAGATCAAGGAGAGAGAGAGAGAGAGAGAGAGAGAGAGAGAGAGAGAGAGAGAGAGAGAGAGAGAGAGAGAGAGAGAGAGAGATTGTTATATTCAAAAATCAGCCAAGCCCATACATTCACAAATATACACACATATGCATACTGACAGTTACATAAAACACAATTCCAAAATGATGTCAGTAAAACTACTTGATTGCTGTCTTTCTGTAATAGTAATAGCACAAAATTTGGCCATTATATTCATCCAACCTGCCTGTCTTATATTTTGTTCAGTATGTGTGATGGACAGGATATGATAAATCCAACACAATCTTGCAGTAGTGATCTGAATAAAAGAAACAATGAAAAATACTATATCTCGTCTTGTTTTTTTTATTATTTTACATGTTGAGATAGAGTGATTTTGTGATTTTGTGATTTTTCTCCAACAAGACTAAAGGTAGTAGCTTCCTAATGTAATTGTGCTTCTTTCATTCACAGCTGTGAGTTGATAGGGTAAAACCTGTGCGAAAAGGCATCTGTTTTGAAGTAAATGGGCACAAATCCTTATGAAATCCAGTAGCCCATATTCATTTAAAGTCCAATTTAGCATTATTGACATTTAACAATGGCAAAAAGTGAGGGGAAAATTATATAACTGGGTTTCCCCTTGATATATGCTCCAGACAGGTTTTGAATGCCTGAGTATACATTCAGCCATGCTTCTTGCACTAAATTAAGGATGAATTTTCTCCCTCCCCATCTCTCTCTGACAGCTCTTCATCTTTAGCACGAAAACAGGAAAATGAATTTTTTATTTGGTGCCCATAAGAATGTTCCAAAATGTGAAAAAAGTCTCCATAAATGGTATCCTGGAAAGAATTTGACTTTTAAAATAAGAAA
Organism: Bothrops alternatus; assembly: GCA_034064705.1. Classification (NCBI taxonomy): domain Eukaryota; kingdom Metazoa; phylum Chordata; class Lepidosauria; order Squamata; family Viperidae; genus Bothrops; species Bothrops alternatus. The sequence goes on from JARGCV010000087.1 coordinate 11,767,811, forward strand.
GTTGCATGAGATTCACAGGGGTTATTACTTCCAACAAAGCAAGTAGCTTTATCCTTCTTTGTAAGGGGTCAATGAACCCTAGCCAGAATTAGAGCATTCAAAATTTCCATTTCCATTTCTTTCTTTAAAAAGTGCCCCCACCCAGCAAGGCTCTTTCTGCTTTTTTTTTTTTAAAATCACTCTTGATTAGGCAATACAGGTAGTCCTCAACTTACAACAGTTCATTTAGTGACCATTCAATGAAAAAAGTGATTTATGACCATTTTTCACTTACAACTGTTGCAGCATCCCCATGATCACGTGATCAAAATTCAGATGCATGGCAACAGGCTCATACTTATGACCGTTGCAGTGACCCGAGGTCACGTGATCCCTTGTAATCTTGAGACAAGCACAATCAGTGGGGAAGCCAGAGTCACTTAACAACCATCTTACTAACTTAACAACTGCAGTGATTTACTTAACAACTGTGGCAAGAAAGGTCGTATGATGGGGCAAAGCTCACTTAACAAATATCTCACTTAGCAATAGAACCTTTGGGCTCCACTGTGGTTATAAGTTGAGGATTAACTATAATGCACAGTTGGATAACAGTGTTTTGAAAGAGATAATTAGAGAGCCAGCATGCGACTTCTAACTGTTTGGCTGTGTAGGGAGGCAGATGTATGTAGGCATACAGGCGCATATGTTCTTTTTAAGGAAGAAAGGAAAAATAGGAGTTGTGGGAAGATGCACCCATCTTAGTAAAGTCAAGCTAAGATGGCATCATCTTCCCCTGACGCCTACATTCTGATTGGAATTCAGAATCCAACCTATGAAAGAATGCTTTGCTCCAGTTTTGCTTCTTTTTTTCATGCATAAGAATAAAATCACCACAAAACACTCATTTCATGCTTGTATCTGTAGGAGTAAGCTTCTTGGCTTTGTCTTCCTCTCTGGGGTCATTTTTCCCATTAGCAATTTGTAGCATCTTTTAGATAGACCCAAATAACCACAGTTATTCCAAAATTACAGTAATATGGATACACTTGACATCATCTCAAATGATGGCTGAGTGATGCTATGAAAACACTATACGGTACCAGCACAGAAATGGCCTTGATTCTGAAACTGGTTAATATGAGTGGATGTTCTTGGAACATAATCTACATCATTTAAAAGGCTAAACTAATCCAGCCTTTGGACCCTTTGTGTACCCTATTCACGGCAGCAAATCTCATTATTTTAGGTTGTATTTAGATGACTGTTTTGCAATAATATTACTTGCTGTTGTTAATGACCCTTAGGGAATTAGTGGGAATATGTCGTTAGTTCACTCAGTGATTGCCATTTTAAGTTTTCCTTTATGCATTCTTTAGCTAGTACTATTACTTGAAAATCGAGTCTCATCTATTTCAGAGACTTCTGGTCTTGTGTCATAGTGAGGCAGCTGAAGGATTGTGGGGCTCTGCACCTCACAGCTGGTTTCACCCTACCAGGGGACCCTAAATGGGTCGAAAGTCACCCCAGAGACGAGACAAAGAAAAAGGGCCCCCCGCTGATTGCAAAATGATGGCGGTTGAATCTGTTCGATCCGGGGGAAGCCCTCTAACCTGACAGGAGAAAAGCTAGCCACACCTCACCGACTAGCCCAAGTTACCAGCAGCCGAAGTCCAAAAACACAAACCAGAACAACAGTGAACAGTGTGCTTGGAACTGGGTGAGAATATCGATCTTCTCTCTCCTATCTTGTAACTTATTTCCTGGAAAAGATCCCCAAGAAGCAAAAAGTGAGAAGGGAGGGGATTATACCTCCTCCCTTCCATAGATGGAAGCGGTGAATTAACGTTTATGGGGGATAGAAATATACTGAAATGAAGTTAATAATACTACAGTCTGGATAAATCTGAAAACTATGAAAAATATTAAGATTTCACATCTGAAAGAGTATTGATGAAACTATAAGAAAATAATTCTTTGTCTTAAAAGTTGGAAAATGAATAGATACTGACATCTAGTGGAGGTTTAGAGCATAACTATAGCTGCAGTGACTCAGAAATTGGCAAGATGCCCAGAAATAGAAAAAAACTTGTTCCTTTGAACCTCAGTGATTTTCACCCAAACAAAGAACAGCTAGGAACAGAGGAAAGAAAATACAACAGGGCCACCTACTACAGAGTGAGAACTATATTTGTTTTAAAAACTGCTGACCTTCTGGAACTATAAATACTCACCTGAGCTGTGATTTCTAAGCCCAAAAATTGTCTCAGTTTATAATTTTTATTGTATCCTCCAAGGAATTCCTCCAGTGAATTCAAGATGGCTCATGTAGTCTCTTTTGCCAGTGCAATCCTTGGCTGCACTGGATAGAATCAAGATCACATAAAGTCTTAATACTGCTTTACAAAGCCTTAGTAAGACCACACTTAGAACACTGCATCCAGTTTTGATCATCATACTATAAAAGACATAGAGATTCTGGAAAGAGTGCAGAAAAGAGCAACGAAGACGATTAGGGGGCTGGGGAAGCACAAAAGAATGATTGCTGGAATTGGGTTTTTCTAGTCTAGTAAAAAGAAGGACTAAGGGTGACATAATAGCAGTGTTCCAATATCTGAGGGATTGTCACAACTATTTCCCAAAGCACCAGAAGGCAAGACAAGAAACTAGGGATGGAAACTAATCAATAAGAGAAGAAATCTAGAACTAAGGGGAAATGTCCTGATAGTGAAAACAATTAACCAGTGGAATGGCTTGCCTTCAGAGATTGTGGATGCTCCATCACTGGAGGCTTTTAAGAAGAGACTAGACAGCCACTTGTCTGGAATGGTATAGAGTCTCCTGTTTGAGCAGGGGGGTGGACTAGAAGGCTTCCAAGTTCCCTTCCAACTCGTAATTCTGTCATCCCATTTGTGTTCAGCAAATAATCCAGTGCTGAAAATCTGCCTAGCTTTATGACGTCCTACTCTCAGCTGGCCAGAAACAGAACTTTTCTATTTGACATTCTTTCAGGAGGGAACTGCACCTATCTGACCATGGACATTTATAAGCCCAAATATCATCAATACACCTTTACATTGACATTCTGCCTTTCAGCACTAAATGGAAGTAGCGTTCTAATTTGAGATGGCATCTATCTGAAAGAACATGCTTTTGGATCAGTGGGAGTTACTTGCAAATAAATATGCTTATAATTGTAGCCAATGTGCATAACAGGCAGTAGATGATATTGTGGTCCTTCTGTTCCATGTGGTTCTAGAGCTGTATTTAACTCACTCACTCACTCACTCACTCACTCACTCACTCACTCACTCACTCACTCACTCACTCACTCTTTTGCAAGTGTTTTTTTTTAAGCATACAGGACTTTAATATTTAAATTTGGGTCTGTAGCATATGCTTTCAAAAAAGCTTACAAGGGAGGGAACCAGACAGTGCCTAAGCTAAAAATACGTAAGGCCTTCACATACAGCAATAGGTCAGATGTTCAGTTTCATGAATTCCACTTTGAAGAGAAGTATCTGAGGTTACATAAAAAAAATATTTTCCTAAAACTATAACATGTAGAGCAGCGGTCCACAACCTTTTGGGCACCACTGTGTGACACAGAATGCTGGACTCGATGGGCTTTGGCCTGATTCAGCATGGCTCTTCTTATGTTCTTATGTTCTTATGACCAGTTCCATGGAGAGAGGTTTTTCCGCGGGCCAAAGGGGGCATGGTTTTGCATGCTGCCTGCCTCCCATGGATGGGGCTTTGCTTGTTTGCACGGCCCAGTTGCTGGCATACCACGGCCCAGTGCCGGTCCGTGGCTTGGGGGTTGGGGACCCCTGATGTACAGGTAGACATATAACTTCAGATATTATTGGATGGCCATTTCCAGCTTTTATCACTGGGCAGATGGGCCTGTGGGAATTGTAATTAAAAAAATACTGTTCCCAAACTATGTTCAAGTGGTGGAGATATACCGTAATTTGAACCATATACTACAGTCATTTTTTTGGGACAGATTTAATTCAATATAAAATATCTGAAAAGCAACTATTTGTAAAAATATAATTACTCTCTTTTCATCTCCTAAAGTATTTCCAGAATAGCAGGATAACAGAGTTGGAAGGGACTTTGGAGGTCTTCTAGTTCAACCCCTTGTTCAGGGAGAAACCCCTATTACCATTTCAGACAAATGGCTGTCCAGTCTCTTCTTAAAAACTTTCAGTGTTGGAGCACCCACAACTTCTGGAGATAAGTCATTCCACTGATTAATTGTTGGATTTAGGTCACAAGCCACAACCTACAAGCACCACCATTTGGAAGGTGAAAGGATTTCAATTTTTGGCAAATACAGGTATAAGGTCCACAAAACTAATGGGTGGTTATATAAGTCTTATAAATAAATAAACAACTAATCCTCCTCAATATGTAGAAATGAATAGTGGATTAGAAATGCAGGCATTTTCTACTGGATTTGGCATGAGGTAGAGTAAGAGTAAGAGATTTCTTTTCTGTTGCTGTTGCTGGCTTAAACTGCATTTTGCACAACCTTCCATTTTTTTTGCATGAGTTGAAAAACAGAATCTGTCAATACATTGGAAGCTGTATAACTGGCAAAAAGTCAAAATGAATGAAATAAACAAAGGAGCAGAGCATGATGAAGGCAGGAGATTGCTAAGTAAAGGAGGTTGAAGGTGTTCTCACCTCAGCCAGATATATTATCTCATGAGAGAAAAGAAATCGAGTTGTATCAAAGAATTCTGTTTTCTTCTGATAATGGATCTCCCAAGACTGTGAGAGAAAGATAGTGAAGGAAGGGAGCACCAGTGTTGTTTTCATCTTTCTTTTCTGTCAAAGATCAGGACATTGATAATGAAAGTGGGATCACTTCCGGTGGCTCCGCGGCCCCTGCTGGGTCTCCTTTGTGAGACTCCGCTCTCTGGATTTGTAAAGCCGCGAAAAACAGCGCTCATCAGCTGTTTTTTCGCGGTGAAAAATCCCCTCTCCGGGCAAAGGAGAGGTGTAGAGCATCGGGAGTAAGGTTGAGCCTTCTTAGATCCCTGGAAAATAAGTTTTCAGGGATTAAGAGTGAGCTCCCTATAGCTCCGGAGAACGCTCCTTTCCAGAGATGCCTCTGTCTTCTGACAGAGAAAGACGCCGCGACCACCTCTGCTTCTTCTAAGTTCAACACTGGAGAGACTGCAAGCAGGCTGAATGAATACAGGAGTTTTAAATGGATTGCAAGTATTTTTATTGTTTTTTTTTGGCTATACATTTCTAACGTTCACAATCAACATAATGCTTTAAGATGGCGCTTAACTCTCAATGCTTTCATTGTTAGGGAAAGTGCTGGATAGTGAAAGTGGATTTGTTATTTCTCACTTCCTGCTTCTTTAAGTGCAGCTAGAGAGATGGCTGTGACTATTTGAAATTTAAAATGGAGTGGAATCTACAGTCAAATGCTAAACCTATGTTGGATTGTACTGATGAATTTTATGAAAAAAGACCTGATACACAGAAGATTTTTACGCAAGAGTTTAAAGAGATTAAAGCACTTTTGAAAGAGGCTTTTACAGAAATATTTACTATATGTGCTGGATACCTTCCTTTGAGTGAAGCTGAACAACTTACTGCTGAACAATTTATATCACAATTTGAATATGGAGAAGAGTTGGAACATTTAACTGGAATCTCTCCTTCAAATGAATTACAATCCTCTGTTGAGTATTATACAATACAAGAGAAATTAGGAGATCAACAGGGAAAGGAAGAGGATACTTCTGAGAATGGGGACTATAACTGGATTTTGCTTGATGAAAAGTTTATTTATGGACAGGAAGAGGTTTTGTTTCAAGAAAAGGAATTCTATCCAGTTAAGCACCAAGAAGAGGATTTAATTCACAAAAGAGAGACATTGTTTCACCTCAAGAAGCACTTAGGCTGCAAAGTGAAATGGACTTTGTTTGATGAGCAGTTTATTTATGGAGAGCAAGAGGAATTGATTCAAGAAAGGAAGATTCAGTTTCAGAAGCAATTTATTTACGGGGCTGAAGAAATAATGAAGAGAGATTTATTATTGGAAAGGGTGGCCCTGTTATGGTGGCTTGTTTGGTTAAGAAAAAAACCTAGAGTTCGTTTGAAGCAATGAAATTTAAACTTGTATGTAAGGAATTATTGGCAATTTAAAATTATGGACTGAATTGAGGACCAAGATTAGGAGTAAGATGCAAGAGAAGATGTTTAATGGTTGACATAATTAAATTGACGAAGGATGTATTTGTTTTGATGATCTGGGTTTGACATTAGATTGATTTAATGATGAGATAGATAGACTGGATAAAATTGAAGGAATGTAAGTTAGAAATGCTATAAATAGTTTGTTAGATGAGAGAGCCCAGAAGTCGATTGATTAAATGAAATTTATAGATGATAAATATTATTTTTAACAAGATGAGTTAATTGTTTAATAAGGAATTAAGCTTAATTTAAGATTATGGGTTGAATTAAAGATAAATATTATAGTTAAGGTTTTGGTGAGGATGGTTAAATGAAGATATATTAAGTTATATTATGAGAAATTAAATTGATTAGAATGTAATTGATATTGCTACTATTATTATTATTATTATTTTTCTTTTTTGAACTGAGGGATTCATTGATATTGTTATCGTTATTAATATTATCTGTTTAATTCTAATAAGATGAGTTTTTTTAGAATGTAATTGATATTGCTACTACTATTATTATTACTATTTTTCTTCTTTTTAATTGAGGGATTTATTGATATTGTTATCGTCATTAATATCATCTGTTTAATTCTAATAAGATGAGTTTTTTTTTATGGATTGTTTTGATTTAGAGAATGTATATATTACATAGTTTAAAATTCTTGTTAAGATTATACAATAATTATGTTTGATGTAGTGGGGTTTTCTTTTGTTATACCCTGTAAGCATTCTGGGAAGTCGTGGGTTAGGGAGGGATTATAATTTTAGATATGATGTTTTCTCAACTGTATTTGGGGTTGGTGGAAGAATAATTAATTATTGTTACTAAAGGGTTGTCTGGGTGGCCTTTGGTGGAGTGAAGATTGATTTAAGTGGAAGTTGATAAGAAGGGGGAATAATAGGATGGAGATAGAGAAGGATGAAGGTTATTTGTTTGAGATGTTTATTTTCAGTTGAGTTATTATCATTAGATGCATTGGAAAATGTATTTATGCTCTGTTTATGGATGATTGTTTATTTTAATACTATGATTTGATATGATTAGTCTCTTTTTTCTGTTAAAATTTAAAAAAAAACCAATAAAAATATTAAAAAAAAAAAGATAATGAAAGTGGGATATTAGAAGTGAACAACTGGCAATGGAGATAGTATATCAATGGGAAATCTTTGGTTACATAGACTGTGGACTACATTAATAATATCACTCTTCGTGTACTTCGTAAGTATGGGAAAGAATCGTTTTGTAGGAAACCATGAACAATTTAAGAGGTTTTATAACTACATCTGGAATCAGAGGTAGACAATACAACCCAACTTCTCAAAAACAGAACAGTAAAAGACAGGCTAGGAATGCAAAATAAAATAAGCAAAAATAAGATAAGAGGACACCTATCAGTCCTAGATGAATTTAAATCACCAGATCCTGATGGATTACATCCTAGAGTTCTGAGGTAACTGGCAGATGTGATTTCAGAACCATTGAAACATATCTTTCAAAGTTCTTGGAGCAACGGGATATTATGAAGGAGAAACAAAATGGGAGATACTGAAAACCATGATCTCAAACTATTCCAAGTAGGAAAACTGCTACACATATTAAGAAAGCAGAGAATCTGTGCAGAGAACATTTCCAGAAGCTGAATTTTTAAAATGCATATAGGTAGTCCTTGACTTACTACAGTTCATTTAGTGACTGTTCAAAATTACAACGACACTGAAAAAAGTGACTTATGACCATTTTTTCATGCTTATGACCATTGCAGCATCACCATGGTCACATGATCAAACTTCTGGCGCTTGACAAGTGGTTCATATTTGTGACAGTTGCAATGTCCTGGGGTCATGTGATCAGCTTTTGTGACCTTCTGACAAGATGGAAGGAGGACAAGGAAGAGAGCAGTAAAATACTCCAAGCCATTAGGAAACCTAACCTATCAGGAAACCTCAAAACGAAAATTAATATTAGCTTTAAGGAATGCTATCAAAAACAATTTTCTGGCCACAATGTTCAGGTGATGGTGGGTTTTTCTTAGCTAATGGAATCATATAGCAGTGGAAAACATATGATGACATCAAGGAGAAAAATGGCAAAGCCTAGCCTTCAGTTTACCAACATGAAAAAAAAATGGTGATTGAAATGCTCTTCTAAGATTTCTAGGTACAGTTTAGTAATGCTTGACTTGGCACTTTGCCCCTGAATTTTATCTAGATATTTGTTCGTTCATGAACAACAAATTTATAATATAAGGTACTGTAAATTTGCTGATGAAAAAAAATATCAAAAACAATATGTTGAAAGCAATAAGAAAACCAAATATGTGTTCTTAATAATAAAATATTCTTTTTGACAGTACATGACAAAATGATGAGAATTGCATAGCGAATTGAATAAACAGTGTTTGGAAAATATTTGGGTATGCTAAAAATAACAATCATGTATAGATAATATAACTTTTTTCTGGATTTATTCTATCTGTCATGGTTCCGACAGACAGAGACAAATAAAGCAGAACTCCGAGGCTTGAAAATTCCTCAAAGAACATGTTTATTAGTTACAAAGTATCAGCATAATCAGGAGTAAAACCAAGCCTGGATACACAAGTAACAATTCCCCAATACAAAGTTAAGAATCCCACCCATAAAGCTATGCAAGCAACTACGTTTCCCAATGCAGTCATTTGGCGGGCTTTTTTTCACAATGCCCAGCCTGCAGGCTCGGAAACAACTGATAACCTTGGTTCCCATAGGACAAAAGATTATTATGACTAGTGAAGCACCTGGGCAACCCCCTCCTCCCTCCGTTCTATGTGGCAACCCTGAATAAGCAGGAAAATGGCTATAGCCATGCTCAGTTGCAACGTTGACACTATCATTTATTTGCTTCCTGCCCTGGTTCCAGCAAAAGTGCCATGCTGGATGTGCTGTATTGCAGAGGCACAATTTCCTACCATTATGTAATTGCTGACATTGCTTTTATATATTAAAAAAACCTACGATACCTACAACGAACAACAATGGCAATAATAATAATGGCTTCTGGCTGCCCCAAAGCTGCCAACTTCTACAAATGGCTGCCTACATTAGATGTGAACTGGAGTGAGCTATTTACCACCTTCCACACTTTGCAGTGTAGAAAAAATATGTGTATGTGTGTGTGAGAGAGAGTTAGAGAGAGAGAAAGAGAGAGGGTGACATGTTTAGAAAGACTTATATCATGACCCCATTGGAGTGCAGTTTGGAGGAGGAGGAGTGGGACCTGGCACCGTCTGACAGGGATGGCACATCTCCCTTGGCATCTTTGGAGAGGCCAGTAGCCGAAGACAATGCTGACCTGGCATTGGGAGAGGTAGTCATCCAGACGGAGAGCTACCTGCTCTCACAGACACAGGGGAGGATTGGCTTCTGACAGGCAATGGTGCTGATAAGCAGCAGATCTCCTCTGATGAGGAACAGCTGCCTCCTCTATTCGATCTGAGGGCAAGGAGAGTGAAGCATAGGCAAGCCCAGAGAAGGGCTGCAAGGCTACTCAGGAGGAGGTTATCCCTCCCCCTCCTCACAAGGAACACAGGAAGTGGAGTATCTTAAGGAGACGCCGTGGGGAGTTAGTCTTTGCGAGGAACAATTGTTTGTGCTTTGGCTTTTACCTGTTGCTGTTTGCCTTGCCTTGCTTGGAAGATTGCTCTTCATATTTTGTTTTGTCCTTATTCTGTAGACTGCTTTTGGCTTTTGCTTCACTGTGTCCTTGGAACTGCTTCTTGCCTTGGTCCTTTTCTTTCCCCTGAGGGCTGCCACTGTCTTGTGCATGGACTCTGCCTTAGGGACTGGACTTGCACCTTGCCCAGTGAGTGTGAGTGTCCTATCTTTGGGTTTATTTATATCATAGGGGCTGATGTTTGGGAGACTGAGGATGAATGCCTTCATGGTAGCTTGGGGTGGAGCCTTACCGGTTGTTGGAGGGCCATTTGCTGGACCATTTGTTGAGTGAAATAAAGGACTCTCTAGAGCAAACATGTCAAATTCACCACATCACGTGATGTCACGCAACGTATCGGGACAGTTTTGCCATTGCCAGCAATGGGGTGGGTGCGGCTTCCGCGTGATGCGTCCAGCCCGTGTGCTGGCAGTTTGACATCCCTGCTCTAGAGGCCTGCCTTACTGTGACCACCTGAGTCATAACAATATGATATGATAGAGCAGCCGAGTTTCGGAATGTATTAAAGTGTGAATTTTATGTGGATTATTATTTTCAGAAAAAGGAATGGAACAGCCATATGGGCGAACATATGCTAAACTACCATAGAAGAGAAACAAACTTTTTACTCATCTTTAATGACAGGTTGCTATTTTAGTGAGAACATCTTCTATTGTGTTACAGTGTACTCTGTTTTGCAGAAATTGCATAGACTCCCATTTAATTTCTGCACCAGGAAAAATGCTTACCTGGCTTTATTTATATGTACCCTAGTTTTTGAATGATTCCAGGGTATTTGAATGATTCTAGGATATTCAGACGAGAATTTTGAGTAAGCTGGACCTTAAGATTTGGGCTTGTTTGATGAGTTGAATTGGCTTTGTTGGGGGTTTTCTATCAGATAATCTGAGATGGGGGGGGAAGCTGAAAGGTATTTGGGAATTTTTTTTATTATTATTATTATTTTTTAAATTTCTATACCGCCCCTCTCCCGAAGGACTCGGGGCGGTTTACAGCCTTAAAATTTAAAAAACATATAAATGTACAAAATTAAAATATTTAAAAATAAATTAAACAAATTAGGCCATAAAATCTATAAAACCCAATATATACAAATCCTAAAATCATAAAAATTACAAAAATCCTAAAAATTGCACAATCCCCCTAAAACATTTTCACCCGGTTGGAGCCGGAGCTTCTATGCCAGGCCGGCTTGTTGAAAAAGGAAAGTTTTCAGTTCCCGACGGAAGGTGCGTAAGTCCGTCATCGTACGGAGTTCGGGGGGAGCTCGTTCCAAAACGTTGGAGCTCCCACAGAGAAGGCTCTCCCCCTGGGGGTCGCCAGTCGACATTGTCTGGCCGACGGCACCCTGAGGAGGCCCTCTCTGTGGGAGTGTACCGGACGGCGGGAGGTATTTGCTAGCAGTAAGCGGTCCTGTAAGTATCCGGGTCCGATGCCATGGAGCGCTTTAAAGGTGGTCACTAACACCTTGAACCGCACCCGGAAGACCACCGGCAACCAGTGCAGCTCGCGCAGGAGCGGTGTTACATGGGAGCGCCACGACGCTCCTGTCACTACCCGCGCGGCCGCATTCTGGGCCAGCTGAAGCCTCCGGGTGCACCTCAAGGGGAGCCCCATGTAGAGAGCATTACAATAGTCCAGCCTGGAAGTGACGAAGGCATGAGTAACTGTGCATAGCGAGTCCCGGTCTAGGAAGGGACGCAACTGGCGTACCAGGCGAACCTGATAGAACATCCTCCCGGCCACGGCCGCCAGATGGTCCTCTAAAGATAGCCGTGAATCCTGGAGGACTCCCAAATTGCGAACCCTTTCCGCGGGGGCCACTGTTTCGCCCCCAACAGACAACAAAGGAGTCAATTGACTAAACCGGGACGACGGTAGCCACAGCCACTCGGTCTTGGAAGGGTTGAGCTTGAGCCCGTTCTTCCCCATCCAGACCCGCACGGCCTCCAGGCATTGGGTCAGCACGGCAAGAGCATCGTTGGGGTGGTTCGGCGTGGAAATGTACAGCTGAGTATCATCAGCGTACAGATGGTACTCCACACCAAAACCACGGATGATCTCACCCAGCGGTTTTACATAAATGTTGAACAGTAGGGGCGAGAGGACCGACCCCTGAGGTACCCCACATACAAGGGGTCTCGGGGTCGACCTCTGACCCCCTGTCAACACAGACTGCATCCGGCCGGAGAGGAAGGAGGCGAACCACCGCAAAACAGTGCCCCCTATACCTAACCCCTCCAACCGTTGCAGCATGATACCATGATCGATGGTATCAAAAGCCGCCGAGAGGTCCAATAGCACCAGAGCAGAGGAACAACCTCTGTCCCGGGCCCGCCAGAGGTCATCCACCAACGCGACCAATGCTGTTTCCGTGCTGTAGCCAGGCCTGAAGCCCGACTGGTGTGGATCCAAGTATAACGATTCCTCCAGGTGTCGTGGGAACTGTCTGGCAACCACGCTCTCGACAACCTTCGCAAGAAAGCGAAGGTTGGAGACAGGACGATAATTTGATAAAACAGCTGGATCCAGGGTAGGCTTCTTAAGGAGGGGCCTCACTACCGCCTCTTTCAAGGCGGCAGGGAAGACACCCTCACTTAAAGAAGCATTAATAATTACCTGGAACCAGCCTCGTACCACCTCCCGGGATGCCAGCACCAGCCAGGAGGGGCACGGGTCCAATGATTTCCAGTGAACCAAGCTTGTGGGCAGCTCCTGTTCTCTTTGATAGGAATTCCTGTTTTACTCAATTTTCCAATTCTCGGACTCAATGCCTTAACTTTTTACATTCCTGATTACCCCTTTTTCTGTCCCCAGAGCATTTGCTGCTCTGGCAGGATAGGGTTAATTTCTTTCTGTTTAATTAGCTCATAGGTAAGCTTGGTGACTCTGACTTTGCTGGTCAAAGTAGGTGCAACATGTTCCTTTTCCTGTCTCCTCCTGTTATAAACATTGATGGGAAAGAGGAGGGAAGTGAGGCCATTCCAGCCTCCATTTTCCATTAGACAAGCCACTCAGGGTTTTTTTCAGTTGCAATTTCAGCCCAACTGGAAGTATCACAGGTGAGCAGCATATCCTTATACATCTTTAGGCAGTGTAGGCTTTGGGGGTGGTGGGCTTGGGGCAGTTATATTTTTGGCCTAGATCAGGGGTCTTCAAACTTGACTCTTTTATGACTTATGGACTTCAACTTCCAGAATTCCTCAGCCAGGCATGCTGGCTGAGGAATTCTGGGAGTTGAAGTCCACAAGTCATAAAAGGGCCATGTTTGAAGACCCCGGGCCTAGACTGTAAGTAGGCCATGTTATAGCTAAGAGCCCATGGTATCTTTTATGGAGCATGGCTGCCGGTTGTTATTCATGTTGTAATCATATACTATTGCTTTTTTTTTTTACAGTTTTAGTGAATCTTACAGTGTTGAATAAAGTTTACATGGTAAAATACTGCCTCCTTTATTGAATGGCAAGAAAAGTTAACTGCCCGGATAGCTTTCCATAGAGCCACTTAGTTATGGATTAGCACATCCAGGACATTCCTTAAAGGCCTGAAGACAGTATTATACATTTATCTCTCCACTTCCTATGAGACTTCATCAAATTCAAAATCTATAAGCAAGGAAGGTGACCTCAGTCCATCTTGATACCAGATATATCTGGAATTAGAAGCTCTAACACAGTGTTTCTCAACCTTGACAATTTTAAGGCATGTGGACTTCAACTCCCAGAATTCCACAGCCAGCAATGCTGGCTGTGGAATTCTGGGAGTTGAAGTCCACATGCCTCAAAATTGTCAAGGTTGAGAAACACTGCTCTAACAGGATAGCATACAGCCTGAAACTCTTATATAATAACAGAACTTCCTTATTATATGGAATTCTCTAATCACATCCTGCAAGACATAATTATATTTTCTCTGCAGAATTTCAGGGTAGTCATAAAGATGTCATTGGTCAAGGAAGGTCATAATGCTGGTTCCTATCATGGATGTTGAACTCTGGACGAGAACTGTAATTTCTTGTGTTTGCCTCCTTCTCCTGCCATGTCTTAGTTAAAAGAAAAACAGAACAGCCCTAAAATAACCATTCTATTGAGTAATTATTATTGATAATTATTATTTTCAGCTAGCCATCAATAAGGAAAGCAGGAAATTCAGTAAGTTTAAACCTTAACTATTCTAGTAAACAGTGTTTACTATTCTAGTAAACAGGAACATTGTCATCTAAAAAATAAAATGCTTGCCATAGCAACAACAACAAAAAAAAGCATCTGTATTCTCCTATTATTATTTGTCTTTCCTTTCCCAGAATACTACTTTATCTAGCTGTAAGATGGATTCTTCCTGCTGCTTAGTCTTTATCTTACTCAAGTGGCTGTCTCCACAAATCAAGTATGATTTGAAGTATAGCCATGGAGAAAGAATAGAGCAATGCTCCTCAAACTTTTTCAGCGAAGTGGGGCCGAAGGTGCCTATATATATATTTACAACTTCATAATCTTCTCAAAAAATGAGAAAGGGTTTTCTTTCTTCCTTTCAATTGGGGGAGTCGATTCAGTTGAGAAATAAGAGAAGATTGTGTTTGGCAATACTGGAGGAGGGCTCCCTTTTTTTTCCCCTCCTTTCTCCTCTTAGAAAACTTTCTTGAAGTCTATTGGCCAGCGAGGTAAAGAACACCAAAGAAATCAGCACAAATAAGAAGCAGGCATGATTTAGCAGGGCAGAGGTATTCAGTGCTAGAGTGGTGCAAAGTCACTTCTTCAGACAATACCTCTGTGGAAGGATGCTAGGTTGTCAAATTGAAGATGTCCAAAAGCATTGCTGAAAGGGAAATGGTTGGGCATAAAGATCTACTGGTTTGCTGTTACCAGTTGTTTTAAATTGATAGGCTTTCAAGGTTTCCAAGGGTTTTTGGAGCAGATTTTAAAAAAATGCTCCCAAATGATCAAAAGCTGCCCTGTTATACACCGAAGTAAAACTTCTACCATAGATCAGAAGAATGTCCTGATAACGATAGAGTTGAAGGTAGATAGTTTGAACACAGGGAGGAACTGGCCATCAGGTTCTTGATAGAAGTCCACTTGCTCCTATATTGGCAAGGCTTCAACTAGAGAAGAATAGTGAATGATACCATGTCTGTTGTTGTTGTTGACTCTTGACAGCCTTATAAGAGGAATAGTCTTAGCTCTGAAGAAGTCTAGGGCTCCCACATCTGGACTGCAAAAATCTTCATGGCCAGTTGATGACAAGCTGATGAAGAACTTTTCATTTTTCCCATATCTGGATAATATCTATTTTATTTATTTATTTATTTATTTATTTATTTTAATTTGACTTCTATGCCGCCCTATTCCGAAGAACTCAGGGCGGCTGACAACATAATAGAAATCAACTAGTAAAATACATGAATATAAAAACCCCTAAGTTAAAAAAGAAAAAAACAATCATTCCACAAACATACATACAAACATACACTGGCCAGGGGCAAGATGTTAGCTGCCCCAAGCCTGCCGGCAAAGGTATGTTTTAAGCAGTTTACGAAAGGCGGAGAAGGTGGGGGCGACACAGATCTCCGGGGGAAGTTGGTTCCAGAGGGCCGGGGCCACAACAGAGAAGGCTCTTCCCCTAGGCCCCACCAGGCGACACTGTCTGGCTGACGGGACCTGGAGAAGGCCCACTCTGTGGGCCCTAACCGGCCGCTGGGATTCATGAGGCAGCAGATAGCTATCTATCAATTATCTAGATATTTGCAGCTCAAATACAACAGCCTTGGTGAATATTCTATATTACTGCAGGAGTAATCCAGGTAATTTGAGACTTTGGGTTGTTGCATTAGACTGCCATGCATTGTGTGACATGCAGTTAGCACTTCTCTTCATGTCTTTCATATTTAGAACTGTCTCAGTGTATCCTATATCAGGGGTGTGCAAGTGGTGGGGGAGTGAGCGAAGCTTCATCTGCACATGCACAGGATCTAGGTTGCGTGTGAAACCATACACTTCCCCATTCGATGAAGACAATTGTTCTTCTGAAATTGGTCCTTGGTGCCAGTTAGGTTGGGGACCATTGTCCTATATGATAAAAGGAAACAAGCACTGTCAACTACTGTCTGGCTCTAATTTAAGATAAATGCACACATGCAATCCCACCAAAATCAAATGAAGACTTTCTGATTTTGTAAATGGTAGGCCAGATCTGACCAGGGGCTTTGCAGAAAACATTACAGAAAAAGCTTCCTCATGTAGTGGGAAAGGCATTTGGGTGATCTCTTGGAAATACTGCCCGAGTGCTCCATTCTAATCCTGCTCCTTCATGGTCATATGACTCAAGGCGTAAACAGAGCACTGCCCCATGTTCACACTCGTGCAGATGCAATGTGAAAATGAAGAAGAAACATAGAGAGACAGATGTTACTTTCTTACGCAAGAGAAAATACAGATGCCTCCTACAGCTAGTGCTGATAAAAAGTTTGGTTAAAAATTGTAGAATCTATTCTCTGCATGTTAAAAAAAACCCAATTGCCCAACCATTACTATTAATTTCTTTTCCCAAACCAAAGACAAGGATAGAAAGACCTGTTGTCAATGCAGTGGACTGCCTTCCTCCCTAATACACTTGCATCATTATTTCAAGTTACATTGTCAAGGTGAAACCTGTGGTAAGATAACGAATAAGTAATTTAAAAATGCAAAGATCTGAATTCCCAGACCCCCTTTTCACTTGCATCATGTGCATAACCCATGTAAAAAAGGGGGACACTGGAGATGTTATCAAGTTGGGTAATGAAACTTTCTCCAGAAGTTGTAGGTGCTCCAACACTGCAGGATTTTAAGAAGAGATTGGGCAACCATTTGTCTGAAATCGTATAGGGCAGCGGTTCTCAACCTTTTTCAGGCCGAGATCCCACCTGCGCCGCCCATGTGCGGCGCGACGGCCCGCATCGCGCATGCGCAGCGCAACGGCTCGCATCGCGAATGCGCAGTGCAACAACCCGAACCGCGCATGCGCGGCATGACGGCCCGAACCACGCATGCGCGGCGCGATGGCCCGAACCGCGCATGCGCAGTGCGCGTGCGATGGCCTGAACCACGCATGCGTGGCGTGATGGGCCGAATCGTGCATGCGCAGCACGACGGGCCGAATCACGAATGCGTGGCATGATGGGATGAATTGCGCATGCGCGGCGCGACGGGCCGAATCGCGCATGTGTGGCGCGCGCGCGACGGCCAAGGGGAAATGGGGGGGAAAAATGCCGGACTGCGGTGTTTGGCGACCCCCGTGAAATGGTCGTTCGACCCCAAATGGGGTCGCGATCCACAGGTTGAGAACCGCTGGTATAGGGTTTCCTGCTTGAGCAGGAGAGTTGGTGCAGAAGACCTCCAAGGTCCCTTCCAACTCTGCCATTCTGTTATTTGCAAGTAAACAACCAAGGTCAGAGAGCCTCAAGGACTTCAGAGTTCAACCTTGGCTGCATATGATCCCTTTTCTTGACTAGGATTCAGTTCAACAGCAGTGGCAGGTTTTCACTGAAGATGTGTAATCCTGCAAACCAATTGGTCTGTGATTTGACGAATCATCAAAGACACAGGGATGTCCTCGGGGAAAGTAGAAATAAAAAAAAAAGCAAGATTTTGACTGGCACGATGTGCATGACTAACATACTGTAAAAATGTATTTTTTTTGTTTACATTTTGCTGACACAACCACCATCTTGCTTCATCCCATCTCCTAGCACAGGGGTCTTCAAACTTGGCCCTTTTATGACTTGTGGACTTTAACTCCCAGAATTCCTCAGCAGCGTGTAAGGATGCTGCATTGACAAAGCCATCAGAAACTCCAAAAAGAAATACAAGATACAAATCACATAAATAAGTATATAAATAGTTGTTTGATACTGCATTTCTGTAGGTATGTATGTATAGATAGATGGATGACATATAAGTTTTGTTAGGACATCTGCAATGGCATTTGGCTAACCCAGAGTTTTTCTAACTTTTCTAATTTTTTTCACTCCTTGAAATCCTGATCAAAGGTAAAACTGTAGAGGCAAAAAAAAATAAAAAATAAAAATAAATGGCAGCATTGTTCTTACCTGCATATCCCAAGCTGCCATTTACTTATTTATTTATTTATTTATTTATTTTACCTTTTCCCCTTTAGTCTTCATTGAAATCTTATCAAGTTCTCATGGAATTCCAGGATTCTGTGGTTTGAAAAGCTACAGCCTTAACAGCACCATAAATGCAAAAAAGGAGAAAAAAAAAACAAAAGTTAATGGATATTGAAATTATTTTACCTTTTATAAGGAAAAACTCAGGGAGGAATATTGCAGGCTGTACTAGTTCACACATGTATATTTCTTGCATTTTGATTGTAACATTGGCGACTTGGGATATGTAGGTAAGAACAATCAGAAATCCAATCCCATTGAATGGCATTTCTCAACCTTGGCGGTTGTATGGACTCCAATTCCTAAAATTCCCCAATCAGCTAGGGAATTTTGGGAGCTGGACTCCATACAAATGAAAGCTGCCAAAGTTGAGAAACACTTCCATAAAGGGTTCTTGCTATCACCTCACACCTCATCAAAAGACAATGCTTTTCACTAGAATCACTTCCAAGTATTCAGCTACTAGTCCTCAAGCAATGTATGGAAATGATACAGGGAAATGAGCTAATTACATAGGCTATGTTGTGTGTGTTATGCTTTCCGAAATGTATGCAAAAATGTATTTTTTAATCTCAGCTGGGTTTTAAAATCACAGTTACATGAAAGGTAGATAAGAACACTTTCTGCATAATTTAGTTAATAGCTGTGATTCTTCCCTTGCATACATTAGATTTTTAATTCAGACTTGAGAGAAACCTGTTCTGAATGACAGATTGGAGATATAACTAAAAATATCTTTCAATGCTGCTTCTGCATTCAGTGTGTCTCTTTTCTTTGCTTGCAGACCCAATAAATGGAAGGAAAAAAAGAATAAGTTCAAAGTATAATGTTATGCCTGGGTATTTGTGTATAGTATTGTGTGTGTGTGTGCATGTGTGTGTATGTAATATCCTATTATGTGTGTATAGTATAACATTATGCATGTGTGTGTGTGTGTGTGTATAGTATAACATTATGCCTGTGTATGCCTGTATAGTATCGTACCACATTATGCTCACTGTAGTTATGGCAATGACCCTATTTTGTGCCCTCAAATACACAAATATTCCTATTCTGCTAAAATGCAATTTGCTCAAAAGATTTAATATGCATTTATTTAATGCTGTGCTTCAACAACATGTTTCAAAAAGACGTTTTAAAAATGTGAACCCAAATTTCCTATTTGCTTTCCTACCACAGAAATGGAAAAGGATATGTTTCAGGGTTGCCTGGCATCCTGCATTGCAAAAGAAATTACTTCAAAATGGAGGAATCTTCCTGAGCTAAAATGGTTACTTGGGCATGTGTTTCAGTCTTGCTATAATCAAGATTTGTTCTTTTGCACTTCCTCATCAGAAGGTTTGAGGCAGTTTAAGCTTGAAGACTTAAATATTTCATAAAAACGACACTCAACTAGTAAACCAATGTGCATTTTTCTAGCAGATTGACTGAAAGGGAGGGATGTCCACAGGGAAGGGTAACAAAACACCTACAGCCAAATGGGCAAAGCTTGTTACATCCACCATCTTGCCTTTTTAAAGCCCTTTGTGGATACACCTCAACGGGAGGGGGGATGGAGGAGAAAAGCAAAAGAGAAGGAAAAGAAGTTTCAAATGAGCTCAAATACTCGCATCTCCCAACATTTCCAAAATTAGTTTCATTTATTGTGGAAAAATCAAAAAGAGAGCCAATTATTAAGTTTGGCTCAGTGGCAAAAGGCAGCTAATGGTATTCTGCTAAACCAAGGGTTAAAGTGTGGGAACAGCCTCTTGATATCTATTTGATCTTTCAGCTGACAAGGACAAGACACAAGAAAGTGCCGCCTTTGCCCCAGTTACTACAAGTAGTCCTTGACTTACAATGGTTTGTTTAGTGACCATTGAAAGTTACAGTGGCGCTGAAAAATGTGATTTATGACTGTTTTTCACAGTTATGATCTTTGCCCATGATCATGTGTTCAAAATTCAGATGCTTGGCAACTGATTCCTATTTATGATTTTGCTGTACTCCAGGATCATCTGATCACTTTTTGTGACTTTCTGAAAGGGGAAGCCAGATTCACAACAACTGGGTTACTAACTTATCAACTGCAGTGCTTTATTTAACTGTGGCAAGAAAGGTCATAAGATAGGGCAAAGCTCACTTAAAATGTCTCACTTAACAACAGAAATTTGGGGCTCAATTGTGGTCGTAAGTCGAGGATTACCTGTACTGCATTCTTCTGTTAGATCTTGCTCTTTAGGACTGGACAGACCAAATGTGTAGGTGAGGGAGATGCAGATAAATAAATGAAGCATTGCATGCTGGTCTACATGCAGCACATTGAATACAATATTATTATTTCTCATCCATACATATTGGCGAGCATGAAAAGTGCAGCTTTTGCACGCTGCTCCCCCAACTGCTTGTGAAAGACCTTAGGATTTGTGACTGGAACATAAACCTCCTTATTCAAAATAGATTTCAAATGTACTCATTCTAATAAATACAAAATAAGTCATTAATTGA
Organism: Bothrops alternatus; assembly: GCA_034064705.1. NCBI lineage: Eukaryota > Metazoa > Chordata > Lepidosauria > Squamata > Viperidae > Bothrops > Bothrops alternatus. The sequence continues at coordinate 11,788,371 of JARGCV010000087.1, forward strand.
TGGCCCTTAAAAAAAAGATGCATAGTGTATATAGGTGATTTGTGTATGGTTTGTTCTTCCTAAGCAGGAATGCCTTGAAAAAGGGGGGTATTTATTTAACATATGGCACATCATACATGGACTAGCAATAGAATTAGCATTTCACCTAGGTTAGTAAAAACACAATAAAGTATAAATGTTAAAAAGAGCTATTAGTTTAAATACTAATGTCAAGGCCATCTCATCACTGAAGCACAGCATTGTTTATATTAATAAATATAAACAGAGGAAAGGAGAGGGGGAATAGAGAATAGCAATAGCAATAGCACTTAGACTTATATATCACTTTACAGTGCTTTACAGCCCTCTCTAAGTGGTCTACAGAGTCAGCCTATTGCCCCCAACAATCTGGGTCCTCATTTTACCGACTTCGGAAGGATGGAAGGCTGAGTCAACCTTGAGCCGGCGAGATTCAAACTGCCAAACTGCTGGCAGCCGAATTAGCCACTGCATTCTAACCATTGCACCACCACAGCTCAAGATGATCAAGATGGCATTAAGATTGAAAGTCAAGGTTGAACTCCTACTCCCTTATTTGCATATTTCACAAATGCTATGTAGGTTAAAAAAAAAAGAAGAAGAAGGTTTGATCATGTTTTCTTGCCCACCATTTTGATGCTTTATTTGACATTCTTGCTCCATAGTTGCCCCTGCTTCTGAAATTATTTATTCAACAATTTTATATGACTGCCCAACTTTCACATGGTGACATAAGCTTGGTTTAATAAGTGAGGCTTATTTTTGACGCCCAGTATCTTGAGTTTGGTATTTATTAGGCCTCAGTTCTAGCTTGTTGACTGACTGTAAGAAATTAAACTCCATTTAAGTCCTTCAGCAGTACATATCTCCCTAGGACACCCCCTTGCCTTTGAGGTTTCTCTGTCCTTTGTGAATTACACTGCACACAGACAGACTAAGGAACCAGAAAAAGGCATTAAAACCCACATATTTCAGTCACTATCATGGGGGGGGGGGAAGGGAACACTTTAGTACTAAGCCTTTAGCTATTTTCAAATATTCAAACCATTTAACACAGGGAATTTAGCACATTTGGCTATCCAACTTTTGAACTATGGAGGGACAGGGCAAAAGATGCTTTCTGGAAATTGGAAACAGTCAAAGATTCTAGGAGTTATCCTCAAGATGACATCTATTTGCATACTCAGAAGTTATGTAATAGAAGAGTAGCCACTAAAGAGACCTGAATATATGACTTTGCTTCAGCTCCTGGTGCCGTATCAATTCACAGTTAAACTGAGATGATGATAAAATGTCATGTACAACAATGGCAACACACAAATGCCACAGTTCTAAGGTTCATGAGTCATGACATTTGTGTGCAGTTTTTATTTTTATCAACCTCTCCTGCCCTTGTTGTCTGTGTGGACATTAGTCAGCCCTGCTTGTCGCTATGACATAATAGAGTTGTCAGTGCTACATCTAGCTTGCTAAGAATGATCACATGACTTATCACTGATGGCCACATTACATCTTGTACACTATGTCATCTTCTCTGGTCCATCAAGGCACTGGATTCTGGTAGCCCAGTGGCCCTTCCCAAGGTCATTGATAAGATCTAACTCAAACACTTAATCTATAATATCATGCAAACCTCAAACATTCTTGTCAGAAATATCTTATATTCAATAGGATTTATTCTAGTTAGGTGATTCAATACTAATGCAGTTGTCTTCTCAGAAAAGTTCTTTCCTTCTTCTTGCAGTCTTTCTTTCATAACATGAAAAACTTTCATGATATTTGTTTTTCTCTTCATTCAGTAAAATTTGAAAAATAACAAAGTAAGCTGTGTAAGAACAGAAATGGTCTGCTGGCTTGTTAGATCTTCATTTGGAGAATCTGCTTCACCTTCAATGCTCCTAGGGAACTGACAGATTGAATTGGTTGCCTGTTTCTTTCTCCCTTGCAATAGAGTAGAGTAGAGTAGAGTAGAGTAGAGTAGAGTAGAGTAGAGTAGAGTAGAGTAGAGTAGAGTAGAGTAGAAACTTTATTGTCATTTTAAATGCATATTAATCAGCATACATTAAAATGAAATTTTGTTGCATTCAGCTCTAAAAAAAAATCCCATTATGCATATACCCACATATATGCACATATATGACACAGGGAAACATCACAGTCTAGTTTGAGTGTATACATATACATGGCGGGGAAAAAAGACTCCTGCGAATTTACAAGATGGATGGCATAAGGAACAAAGCTGTTACAGAATCTAGTAGTTCTGCTATAAATACTTCAAAACCTCCTCTCAGAGGGCAGCAACAGAAACAGGTTGTCAACACAATGACCCTGTGGTGGTTTCATCCCAATGCTACTAGGAAAAAGTTGCAGACAAGTCAATAAATATACTCATTCAGATAACATTTTGCATTCAAATAAGCCATCCTGGCTGAAGTTTAGGGTGATAACTTCTCTCAAGAGTTGTCACCAAATGGGCAACTGCAATTCAAACAATTTCTTGAGGCAGATTTGTCTTTCATGAATGGATTTGGATGAGTGCCAAGGGAAAGCTAAGGTATTTGTGTTTAATATGAATAGTAGAACTCAATGATCTGTGTTTGTAAGGTGACCAACCATCCTCCTTTAGGGAGGACAGTCCTTCTTTTGTAAGTTCTGTCCTCTCTTGAAAAGTGTCCTCCTACATGTCCTCCTTTTCAATATTTGAAGACTAAATCTCTGTATTTGATCGATACCAAGCCAATCGGTTGCATGTGATGTGACATGTTTGTATTTGACATGACAATTATGAGACGCATGCGCTCCGCACAGGAGAATTGTTTTGAGAGAGTGCGCCGCACGCAAGTGGCTTTGTTTACTTCATACCGAAACACAACACACGCATGCATTAGACTCACTTTTTTTCTTCAATTTATTTGTGTCTTCCTTCTCATTGTAAAAAAAGTTGGTCACCTTAGTGTTTGGCATGTTGCTGATGATGAACTAACCACAGCCATTATGGTTTACCATATAGGCCACTGGATGCTCATTTTGTTTTTCAGCTGAAAAAAGTAAAAAAAAAAATCTCCCATTTCTCATTGGTTTGTTGCTGAAATTCAGCAATACTGAATCCATTGATGAGCCTACTAAATGCAGAGAAAAGTATACTTCAGTTAAACAAGTAGTTCTCATTTAGTGACTACAACCAGGACCAACAACTTGGTTGCTAAGTGAAACCACAACTTTGTTTGCAATTTTACTTCAGCTTGCCTTTGCAATGGTCATAAATGAAAGGTTTGCTGCAAAGTTACTTTTCATCACTGTCAGAACTGTGGTTGCTGCTGAGACAGTTGCTAAATGAAGACTTCTTGTAGTTAAAAAGGAGAAAGAAGAAACTAGAAGAAAAAGAAATAATTTCTCTCTCACTACTATTTTAGGCTATAAGTCCCCATTTCCACTTTTTTTTTCAGAATTTCACCAGACAGTTGGAAAATATGAAGAAATTTTCCTCTTTGGATCTGGTAGAGACGCAAAGTCTATTTGTTCAGGCCTCATCCAGGCTCACTGTTGTTGTTGGAACTGTGTGTAACTATGACCGTTACATGCCAGACTGTATGGTGATGTTTACTTCCAAAATAAGGTGAATATTCCCTTTCTCTTTATAACTCTGGGAAAACAGAATTAATGATATTAAGAAACAAAGCAAATTAAAAATGACAGGTTAATTATTTTGGGGTGATAGCCCTTAGGTAGCAGAAAGAGACAAACAAAAAACTGCTTTCAAAAGCTATCCTCTTGTTCAACCCCCCTCTAACTGTTCCTGCCAGACTGGCAAGCAAATGGCTTCTTTCCTCTCTTGGATTCAGTTCTAATGTATTTTCACTTCTAAGCTCTACTATGCAAATTATAGAAATGCTAGGGATACTTTTTCTACTGAGTAGTGCTCTGACTACAAATATGGACAGCTAGCATAATTGATTATGACCAGGTTCACATAGCATGCTAAAGCCAAATGTGTTTGTTGTGGCTGAATGATTTTATGTGAATCCAGTTAAAGGTAAAGACAAAGGTTTCCCCTGTCCCGTTGTGTCTAACTTTGGGTGTGTGTGTGTGCTTATCTCCATTTCTTCACTCTGAATGAAGCTCCTTCCCCTTCAAAGGGAAAGAGAGGCATTTTAAAATGCATTGTTTAATTCTGCTTTCTTAGGAGCCATACTAAATACAGTATTATTTTATTATTATTATTATTTATTAAATTTCTATGCCGCCCTATTCCGGGAACTCAGGGCGGCTTACAGCATAAATAGAAATCCAATACAAACTAAATAGTACATTTATAAAAATAAATATATAAAAAGAAGAACCCCTAAATTAAGAACCATTCATTCAGCAAACATACACACAGACATACACTGGCTAGGGGCAAGATTTCAACCGCCCCAGGCCTGCCGGCAGAGATGGGTCTTTAGTAGTTTACGAAAGGCGGAGAGGGTGGGGGCGATACGGATCTCCGGGGGGAGTTGATTCCAGAGGGCCGGGGCCGCAACAGAAAAGGCCCTTCCCCTAGGCCCCGCCAGGCGACACTGTCTGGCCGACGGGACCTGGAGAAGGCCGACTCTGTGGGCCCTAACCGGTCGCTGGGTTTCGTGAGGCAGCAGGCGGTCTCGTAAGTAACCTGGTCCGATGCCATGTAGGGCTTTATAGGTCATAACCAACACTTTGAATTGCGTTCGGAGACCAATAGGCAGCCAATGCAGCTCACGGAGTGATGCTGAGATGTGGGCATTTCTGGGCAGGCCCAACACTGCTCGCGCGGCTGCATTCTGCATTACCTGAAGTCTCCGAACGTTTTTCAAAGGTAGCCCCATGTAGAGAGCATTGCAGTAGTCGAACCTCGAGGTGATAAGGGCATGAGTGACTGTGAGCAGAGACTCCCGGTCCAAATAGGGCCGCAACTGGTGCACCAGGCGAACCTGGGCAAATGTCCTCCTCGCCACAGCCGAAAAATGATGTTCCAAGTTTAGCTGTGGATCGAGGAGGACGCCCAAGTTGCGGACCTTCTCCGAGGGGGTCAAAAGCTCCCCCCCCCAGGCTGATGGACGGATAGATTGAATTATCTTTGGGAGGCAGAACCCATAGCCACTCCGTCTTGTCGGGGTTGAGTTTGAGCCTGTTGGCACCCATCCAAACCCTAACAGCCTCCAGACATCAGCACATCACTTCCGCTGCTTCACTGAAATGACACGGGGTGGAGATGTAAAGCTGGGTATCATCAGCATACTGATGATATCTCACCCCGTGTTGTCGGATGATCTCACCCAGTGGTTTCATGTAGATATTAAACAGCAGAGGGGAGAGGACCGATCCCTGAGGGACCCCACAAGGGAGGAACCTAGGGGTCGACCTCTGACCCCCCACCAACACCGACTGTGACCGACCAGTGAGGTAGGAGGTGAACCACTGCAAAACAGTGCCCCCAACCCCCAACCCCCCCAGTCGGTGCAGAAGGATACCATGGTCAATGGTATCGAAAGCCGCTGAGAGGTCAAGTAGCACCAGGATAGTGGAAAATCCCCTATCCCGGGCCCGCCAGAGATCATCCGTCAGCGCGACCAAAGCAGTTTCCGTGGAGTAGCCGAGCCTGAATCCTGACTGTTGAGGGCCCAGATAATCGGCCTCATCCAAGGACCGCTGGAGCTGGAGTGACACCACCTTCTCAACAACCTTCCCTATAAAGGGAAGATTGGAGACAGGACGGTAGTTGTTTAAAACAGCTGGGTCCAGGGAAGACTTCTTGAGGAGGGGGCGCACAATTGCCTCCTTGCAGGGAGCCGGAAAGGACCCCTCCCTCAAAGAAGCGTTGACAATCTCCTGAACCCAGCCCCGCGTCACCTCCCTGCTGGCCGAAACCAGCCAGGAGGGGCACGGGTCCAATAAACAGGTGGCGGAGCTCACAGCTCCAATGGCCTTGTCGACTTCATCAGGTGCCACCGGGTCAAACTCCTCCCACACAACAGGATCAAGACGAGTCCCTGTCATCTCGACTGAATCATTATCAGCCGATACTGCATTCCAATTGGAGTCAAGGTCCATCCGAATCTGGGCGATTTTATCCGCAAAAAACTTATTAAAGTCCTCAGCACTACCCTGCAAGGGTGCATCAACCCCCCCCCTGATTAAGGAGGGAGCGAGTTACCCTGAACAGGGCGGCTGGGCGGGATTCCGCAGATGCAATCAAGGCGGAATGATACGCGCATCTTGCCGCCTTGAGCGCCACCTGATAAGTCTTGATATAAGATCTTACAAGTGTTCGGTCAGATACGGATTTACTTTTCCTCCATCGCTTCTCTAGGCGTCTCTTCTGGCGCTTCATCCCCCTGAGTTCCTCAGTAAACCAAGGAGATCTCCTGGGTCTGCTACCACAGAGAGGTCGCAGCGGCGCAATCCGGTCAAGAGCCCCCTTCGCAGCCATATTCCAGGCCGTAACCAGGGACTCTGCCGAACTGTGAATGAGAGAATCCGGTATTTCCCCAAGCGTCCTCTGAAAACTCTCTGGATCCATCAGACGTCTGGGGCGGAACCACCTAATCGGTTCCGCCTCCCTGCAGGGGAGGAGTGGAGCCTTAAAAACAAGCCGCAGCAGAGAATGATCTGACCATGACATAGGCAAAATATCTAAGCCCCTTAAATTCAGATCATTGCTCAACTGTTCTGAGAGGAATACCATGTCGGGAGTGTGTCCCCTCTCGTGAGTCGGACCCTGAACTACCTGAGTCAGGTTCATGGTTGCCATGGTGGCCATGAACTCCTGCGCCAACCCAGAGGATTCGCCGAGCGACGGCAGATTTAAGTCCCCCAAGACAATAAGCCTGGGGAACTCAACCGCCAGCCCAGCAACCTCCTCAAGTAGCGCAGGCAGGGCTGTTGACACGCAGCTGGGAGGCAGGTACGTAAGCAACAAGCCCACCTGAACCCCTAGGTCCAACTTCACAAGAAGCAACTCACAACCCGCAATCTCAGAAACAGCAAGCCTGCGTAGACTAAAGGTCTTCTTGGCTATAATAGCCACTCCTCCCCCCCTTCCCTGGGGTCGTGGCTGATGCCATACCTGAAACCCGGCTGGACACATCTCAGAGAGAGGAACTCCTCCCTCCGGGCCCAGCCAGGTCTCGGTCACACATGTGAGGTCGGCCTCCTCATCCAGGAGAAGATCACGGATGAGGGGAGCTTTATTTACAACCGACCTGGCATTGAGCAGCAGCAGCCTGAGCCCAGGGTCCGGATTTCCCCCATCACCAGTACTTCGGGCTGAACTCACAGGGTCGGAGCAAGGGATCACTTTTAAACAGCGAGCTCTTGTTCCCCGGGAATGGCCTACCCTGTGGCCCCCGCCATATCTGCCTCTCCCCAGCAAGACCGGTATACTTTGGCCCTCTATCACCCCAGAGCCAGCGCCCCCCTCCCCCTCCGCCTCTGCCGTGCCAGGCAGGCTAGCCAGTCCATCCCATTCATTCCACTCAACCACAACTCCATCCATATCATTTAATTTACCCCTCCCAAAAACCACCCTATAAACTAACAATTTAAAAACGAGCTAACCATCCATTCATCCATTCAACCCGATTCATTCCACAAACAGTCAATCCCCCCCCAATCTTTCATAACTTCTAACAAGTCAATTAAAATTGTATTAAATAGATATAAATATTTAAAATTTAGACAAACAGTATATAAAAAAAACTTGAAAAACATAGTGACAAACAGAGTCGGCTGATTAGAGCAATGGCTGCTCAGCGGCTCAATTGTTCTCTTCCCCTCGGACTCCCAAAGTTCAGCTGCTCACGTTTGGGGCGGCTGGGCTGGGGGGAGTGGCTATACAGCAGCCCGGTTCTTCTCTTCCCCTCGGACTCCCAAAGTTCAGCTGCTCACGTTTGGGGTGGCTGGGCTGGGGGAGTGGCTATACAGCAGCCCGGTTCTTCTCTTCCCCTCGGACTCCCAAAGTTCAGCTGCTCACGTTTGGGGTGGCTGGGCTGGGGGAGTGGCTATACAGCAGCCCGGTTCTTCTCTTCCCCTCGGACTCCCAAAGTTCAGCTGCTCACGTTTGGGGTGGCTGGGCTGGGGGAGTGGCTATACAGCAGCCCGGTTCTTCTCTTCCCCTCGGACTCCCAAAGTTCAGCTGCTCACGTTTGGGGTGGCTGGGCTGGGGGGAGTGGCTATACAGCAGCCCGGTTCTTCTCTTCCCCTCGGACTCCCAAAGTTCAGCTGCTCACGTTTGGGGTGGCTGGGCTGGGGGAGTGGCTATACAGCAGCCCGGTTCTTCTCTTCCCCTCGGACTCCCAAAGTTCAGCTGCTCACGTTTGGGGTGGCTGGGCTGGGGGAGTGGCTATACAGCAGCCCGGTTCTTCTCTTCCCCTCGGACTCCCAAAGTTCAGCTGCTCACGTTTGGGGTGGCTGGGCTGGGGGAGAGTAACCTTAGAATAATTCAGGAAAAAAACTGGATAGTATATTGTCACAAAAAAGATTACAAATATTCCTCAAAAACACATTTAAAGGGATCTTGATGGCTTCTACCTATTACAGCCATCAGCTGCTTGCCCCCCTTGTGCAAACTAGCTTGCTTTAAAAAAAAAACCCTTTTCTAGATTGTAACCTCATCTTCCACTTTGGCCATAGTGATGGCCAGGAGTTCCGCCCAGACTATGGTTAATGTGGCTTTCAATTGGAGAATGCCATTACTTTTTTCCTCCCCATCTCATCCTGGTGGGAATTGTTTTGTGTTCTGTGGGCATGTTTTTGATGGGGGGGGAGGAAAGACAACACTATTACAACTCTTCCTGCCACTTGGGTTAGGAGGAGAAACTTCAACTAGCATTTCAAAATTCCCCTACTGAAATTGAAAAAAGGGCCTAATCTTTCATAGCAGGCAGCTCAATATCAAAAGGCCTTGACAGGACGAGAGAAGGGCTTAGAGCAGTGGTGGCGAACCTATGGCACACATGCCAGAGGAGGCACGCAGAGCCCTCTCTGTGGGCATGCATGTCGTCACCCCAGCCCTGCCTTCCCCCACAGCCCCCTCCTCCCCAGCAGCCCCCCTGGAGGAGAGTCACCCCCAGGCATGGCCTGCATGGAGTAGTGCAGCCAAGGATATGACAGCCGGGCAGCAGGGACAAGACCCCGCCCTCGTGCCCCGTCACGCACAGATGCTGTGGGGTGCAGGCAGAGGGCATGGTCACCATGGTGCTGCAGGACTGCCTGGGTGATCTTCTAGCCGTGGAGGTGGTAGGTAGACCTGCGGGCAGGTGGGTTGGGGCAGGGCATTTTTTGGGCACTCGGTGTCTAAAAAGTTCTCCATCACTGGTTTAGAGGGGCCGGCCCCAGAGCATACACCAGCCAATGGAAATGGAGGTTTTTATGTAACATGGAATGAAGCCCATCAGGTGGACCCCACTGCCCTGCTTATACCAGTTAAGGGGGCAAACACTACTTTAGATAAGGAGCCAAAAGTGGAGTTTGCCCAGTAAGCCAACTGGAAGTGTGTATTAACTGACAGAAAAATATAAAAATACTGCAATGGCAGGTTTTGTCAGGAACAGTTGTTTTTCTGGTATAACCATATACAGATAGTCCTTAGCTTAGAACAGTTTGTATAGTGATTGTTCAAAGTTACCACGGCACTGAAAAAAGTGACTTATGACAGTTTTTCACACATACAACTATTTGGTCATGTGATCAAAATCCAGACACTTGGCAACATTTATGATGGTTGCAGAATCCCAGGGTCGTGTGATCACCTTTTGTGACCTGACAAGCAAAGTCAATGGGAAAGCCAGATTCCCTTAACAATCGTGTTACTAATTTGAGAATGGCGGTGAGTCACTTGACAATTGTGGCAAGAAAGGTTGAAAAGTGGGGCAAAACTGAGCTAACTGCCTTGTTTAGCAATGGAAATGTTGGGCTGAATTGTGGTCATAAGTCAAGGATTACCTGTAATAATACGCACTGACATATGAAATCCAAAACAGGACTAAATATACACTTCAGGACATTAAAGAGTAAAAAGCTCAGAACTGGCTACATAGACCAAGAGTATATTTTTACAGGGGAAGGAGAAGATTCCAGAAAAATTATCAAAAATTAGGAGGTGTAAGCATGCATATAGCAGTAGATGGATATAAGGTATTTAGTTTTTTTCCTAACCATTGCATACATCTATTGTATAGTTTAGATTTTTTTTTTAGTGATAGTTTATTGCCAGAGCGGATCTCAGACTTCCTATGGGACCAAAGAATTTCAGATGCACTGGAGGTCTTTTAGAAAGATATTGTTTTAGAATTGGAATAATTAGAATAATTCTCTATATGCTAGGTTAACTACTTTCCATCCAGCTCAAAGTAATTAGGGATCTATATATATAATATATAAATTGTCTCTAATGAATTATCTGAGGGGTTTGGTACATTGAATTACTGTCTTGCTTAAATACTCTTGGATGCCGGCCCCTATAAATGACATTCTTCTCTCAGTAAACACCTGTTCCTAGTAGAAACAAGAGTCATATTGATTAGATGCAATTTATCTTCTCCCTGGATTTTGGTCCTGACAGTATGAGAAGATTAATTGGAATTAATGGCATTTGCACAGCTAATTAAAGTCACTCTTGCTAAAGTCAAATCAATTCCTTTAATCAGGAAAGTGACAGAGTATAGCTTACTCGCTACAGTCTGCATGTCAATGTGTTCTAGCTGAATAAGTATCTTAACAATCATTTGTGATTGAACACAAAAACTGTTTAGGTTACCTGGTAATTTCCCTGATATTTAAAGAGAACTAGTCACTGTGGAATGGTATTACTTTGTCTAATACAATGCACTGGGGAGGAAAAACAATTTAGGTGACTTGTTTATTTACTTTCTATTCTTCAAGGAATCTCCAATAATATATAAAGTGCTATAAGGCTACAGCCAGGAAAGGAATTTATAGCCCTTCCCCTGTTGCTGAGCTATAATTGCCCAACCTTACTGGCATTTCAACAGCTGAAGACATGCTATTCCTATTTCTCCCAGGTGAACTACAGCGCTGGAGTTAGACACAGACGCAGGCGGATTAGACTACTTCTCACTTATAAAACTATTTTGTAGACCCCACTTGCTATTTCTCAATTTGATAAACCTTAATGAAATAGAAGAAAATTCTGTGGGAGAAGTGAAGATTGACTAGCTGTGTAGAAGGGATGAGAATCAAATGAAATGATTTTCTTGTTGAAAGAAAAACCATCAGGTCCTGTTCCAAGCTGGGAATAAATAAGATGGAGGCTAAGACACTGGAAATAAAAATGGAGCCTGCTTAGGAAAGAAGGTTCCAGTTTATTGATGAACAGAACCACCAGCAGCATGTGTTTCTGAGATAGCTGACAAAATGGAGTTGAGAGTGGGTGGGTTTTTATACCTTCTTGGGCTCTGTATTTGAGGTGCCTGTTCCTGTCTGACTACTTTGAGCTGAGCTTAAGTATGCCCTTTTGGTATTCTAATGGTGGTGGGTTAATCTTTTTATGTCCTAAAGTTCATGTCCTGCCCTTGGAGTCTTTGTTTTTCTAATCCCCTCAGCTCCAGCTTTCCTGCCCCCAGTCTTCCTGAATGGATTACCAAATCTGCATTTCTAAAAGCTGGCCTGCTCAGTTTCTGCCTGTCCTCTGTTAAGATTTTTTTTCTCCTCCATTTCTCCTTTAGGAAAAATATTCTATCCTGCCTTTTTAATACTCCCCAAAATATTTCATTCTCTGGGGGGGGGTGTGCTGACTCCCTACAATCTCTTAATATATTTTAATGGAAAGGGTTGGATTGGGTTAGTTTTAAATTACAGGTAGTCCTTGCTTATAACCATTCATTTAGTGACTATTTGAAATTACAACAGCAACTTTGAAAACAGTGATTTACAGCCATTCCTCATACATTCAACTGTTGCAGCACCCCTATAATCATGCGATCAAAATTTGGGTATTTGGCAACTGGCATGTATTTACAAGGGTTGCAGAAATCTAGGGTCAGTGGTTGTCATTTGCAACCTCTCTAGCTGACTTCCAACAAACATAGTCAAGGGTGGAGTTGGATTCACTTAATGACCAGTGATTTGCTTAACAACCATAGCAAAAATTATTTTAAAACTGAGTGTGAGTCACTTAAAAATTGCCCTGCTTAGCAATGGAAGTTCTAGTCCCAACTGTGGTTGTTAAGTTGAGGACTACCTGCAATTTAAGCTACATAGCAAATTTATTTAATTTTACACCTATGTTATTTTCCAGAATTAGTAATTACGCGTCTATAGGTAATATGTTGCTTGGAAGGCTGTTTATCTAGAGCAGGGGTAGGCAACCTTGGCTCTTTTATGATTCATGGACTTCAACTCCCAGAGGAATTCTGGGAGTTGAAGTCCATGAATCATAAAGGAGCCAAGGTTGCCTACTCCTGATCTAGAGCGATATCCAGTTGATGTAATTCCAACAGATGCATTTTTTTAAACTTATAAAATCAGTTCCACTTTGTGGTTTGGATTGTAGCCTAATTGCACACTCTTATACATTTCTAATGAAAACCAAATTCAATAGGACTTACTTACTCCTGAGTCAGTGTGTACAGATCAGCAACCTAGATGTCATTGATTTCAATGGAAAGCACTCGTCTATCTTATGTCAATCAGCTCTCTGCTCCACTGAAGTTACATACTGGTAATAGTAAAGAGGTACTTGGATATTTCCTGAAAGCAAGCAGTGCAGTGATGGACAGTTGTTACAATAACACAGAGGCATATAAAAAACGGCTTGTCTCCTGTGCTCACTCATTCTTATTTTAGGCAGGTGCAGCTGTGCATGATTGTAGGCTTTCTGGAGTAAGGGTATGAACAGGGCTGCTCGTTTATCTTCCTCATCAGTGTTCAGCTTTTTTCCTTGTGGAGAGCTTGGCTAGTCAGCTTTGTCTCCCCACTGCTTATCCAGCCCATTAATTTTGTTTTTCATGGCCATCTAGGTCAGAACAGTTTGATACTGAAGAGCTTCCAAAGGCCCAGATTTCAGCTCTTTTGCAAAATGATTTTCTTTGCAATTTAGGTAATCTTCAGAGAGCTCTTTTAGCCACCATCTCTCTCTCTCTCTCTCTCTCTCTCTCTCTCTCTCTCTCTCTCTCTCTCTCTCTCTCTCTCTCTCTCTCTCTCTCTCTCTCTCTCTCTCTCTCTCCTTTCTTAGCTTGTTGTTGTGTTGTTGTGATATTACGGTAGCATTGTCTTGAAAAAGAAAGATGCTTGGATTGTGGCAATTGAGTCTTAGAATACCATTAAACACTATTACTAATTTGAAGCACATATTTATCATGGTTCTAGTTTGCTTTTTCGGTATTAAGCATAGGTGGCCTGATCTGGTAGGTATGTCAGAAGAAATCAAAAAAGATGTTGAGACTCTAGAAAGAGTACAGAGAAGAGCAACAAAGATGATTAGGGGACTGGAGGCTAAAACATATAAGGAACAGTTGCTGGAATTGGGTATGTCTAATTTAATAAAGAGAAGGAGGAGGGGGGACATGATAACAGTGTTCCAATATTCCAGGGGCTGACATAAAGAAGAGGGAGTCAAGCTATTCTCCAAAGCACCTGAAGGAAGGAGAAGAAACAGCAGATGGAAACTAACCAAAGAGAGAGGCAACCTAGAACTAAGGAGAAACTTCCTGACAGTTAGAACAATTAACCAGTGGAACAACCTGCCTCCAGAAGCAGTGAATGCTCCAACACTGGAAGTTTTTAAGAAGAGACTGGACAGCCATTTGTCTGAAATGGTATAGGGTTTCCTGCCTGAGCAGGAGGTTGGACTAGATGACCTCCAAGGTCCCTTCCAACTTTATTATTACTACTACTACTACTACTACTACTACTACTACTACTACTACTACTACTACTATTATTATTATTATTATTATTATTATTATTATTATTATTATACTGGATTCAATGGGAATCTCTCTCTCTAGCCAATGGCAGCCACATGGTGAGGATTGGGATTAAAACAATGGCAAGAATTAAACCTCTCTTCTCCTTATGTTTAATTCTTCTAAGTTAATATAGAGGACCCTAGATTGCCCTTATAGGTCTCACAGTTCTGCTTTGGGAAACTGCCCTCAAATGATTTAATTCTGCCACATTGAAGGGCCATCCTGAATACTTCCTATCTGAGACAGAAAACAGTGATCATGTTTTGCAGGGACAAAATGCTTACCAGTTCAACGTGCTTTGTTTTAGGTGGCTCAGAACAGACTCTTGGTTTACCCCTGTTGAGCAGCGTCCACCGTTAATACTTAAAACTCTTTAACATTATTATTTTGTACAACTGTACATAAGAGTAGTGGGGGGGGGAGAAATCCCTTTTTAAATTTCAAGAAGTACTAACTTTGAAAAAAAGTAGATCATGAAGGATAAATCCATTTATTTATCCATTTAATGCCAGTTGGAAGGAGACCATCATATTTAAAAAGCTGAGCTTCTGGGCACAAAAGGCAACTGGCAAATCCTTGGTGACTTAATTATTGGCAGCACCAATGGACAATCCTATTCCACCCTCTCTCTGCTGTGTGTGTCTTGTTTCAGTTGTGGCAAACATACCAAATAAATACCATATTCATCCTGGTGACTGTTTCTCTACGCTAAGCTAATCACTTTCAGCAAAACGGGTGCAACATTGTCTTTTGTTTGCTTTCTGGAAAGGAAAGGTAGCTTGATTTCCAAGGGGTCAGTCTGCCAGCCAGGCTCCGTAGGAAGCAGTGATCTGATAGGAACCTCAGATTTACTGTTGGCTGAGAGACACTGCGAAGACATGTCCTGTGAACAATACAGAGAGAGTTGTAAACTGAGGGTCATGTTAGGAAAGATTGTAAAGGCCAGATATATTGACAATAGTTTTCGTGTTATGATAGCAATTGGGGGTTGTCATGGGGGGGTGAATGAGGAAGGCTGTGGGGGGTGGGGAAGGCCAGGAGAGGGCCTGAGAAGCCTGGCACAGGCTGTGTGAGTCACAGGAGGCTGGGAGAGGCCCTGGAAGGGCTAGTAAAGGCTATGCATGGGCAAGGTAGTGATGCTGCAGGCAGGAGAAGTGAGAGCAATTTACAATCTTCTCTGACAGATTTCCCACTGAATTTGCTTGTGATGAAGTGGCATGGGAGGTAACAAATGACAATCACATGACTGTGGCTCCTTGCACAATCACAGCAATAGCTCTAAGACTTATATACTGCCCATAGTGGGGTGGTGAAGCTCGTTCACCTCCTCATGGTGCACCCTGGATGGTGTGATAACACGAACCAAGAGAACTAGCAACTGCTGGCAGTCAGTTTTGTAGACTTCCTGGCTCTTGAAATACATAACAACAAAAATAAAAAACAAGCCCTATCCCAAATTAAATAAATAAATAAATTGTCCGTAGTGCTTCACAGCAGGGGTCCCCAACCCCCTGGGTGCATTAGGCTGAAGCATGCCAGAAACTGGTCCACACAAACAAGCAAAGCCCCATCCGTGGAATTCAGAAGCATGTGAAAACACAACTCCTTCAGTCTGCAGAAAAACCTCTCTCTCCACAGAACCGGTCCCTGGTGCCCAAAAGGTCGGGAGCCGCTATTTTACAGCTCTCACTAAGCGGTTTACAAAGTCAGCATATTGCCCCCAACAATCTGGGCCCTCATTTTACTGACCACAGAAAGATGGAAGGCTGAGTTAACTTTGAGATGGTCAGGATCGAACTCCAGGCTGTCGGCAGAATTTGCCTGCAATACTGCACTTTAACCACTGAACCCCAGGGCTCCTTGAAAGTCATAATTGTAAGCTGACCATCCAAGTGCCTAGATCATGATTATGTGATTACAAGGGTCTTGTGATAGCTGGAATCTCAAGGTCTGGCCATATATCAATATTTTCAGTGCTACTATAACTTTGAATGGTTGTTAAATGAATGGACACAAACCGAGGACTACTAGTATGAGGAAGCTAAGAAATAAATATAATCCTACAATCCCAGAGAAAGGCAAATTCTTTGCCTTAGGGTCAATTTTTTTTTAAAAAAAAACTTTATGAGTGGCTACCAATCTGTCTTTCAGCTATTCATTTTCACTAGGGAATTGTTGTACCTCTCTTATTTCCCTTAATGATGGCCACTAAAATCCTCTTCCCCTAGTAAGCCTAACTGGGATGAATACTAGGGGTCTTCTAATGCAACATCCAGCCAAAAGAAACAGAAGCTGAAAGTGACGACAAAAACCCGCTGGCAAGACCATGTGCTATGAAGCTTCCACTAGCTTTGAAAACAAGCACTGCCAAAAACTGATAGAAAAAACATGATTGGTGTCACAGAATGACACACATGGTTACTACACAAATGGATTTACAGTGCCCCCACTGTGCTAGATTCTGTTCTTTGAACCTGAATGACTACCACATATATAACTATGCTCATGTGTGCGCACTCCCATAATACAATAACATTTATTTAGTTTTTCCTCTGTTTAAAATTTAATTTAATTTAATTTAATTTAATTTTTCGGACTTATATGCTGCTCCTCTCCGAAGACTCAGAGCAGCTTACAACATAAATAAAACAATATTTCAAAAACTAGGTCCAAAACTAAAAAACATTAAAAATAACACCCCAGACACATTCATCAGTCATTCAACGATCCACAGTCAACCCCAGGCCTGCCGGCAAAGATAGGTTTTAAGATGCCTTCGGAAGGCCGGCAGAGTGGGGGAAGCGTGGACTTCAGGAGGCAGTTGGCTCCAGAGGGTGGGTGCCACAACAGAGAAGGCCCTCCCCCTAGGACTCTCCAGACGGCATTGTTTCGCTGATGGGACCCGGAGGAGGCCGACCCTGTGCGCTCTCACCGGTCGAAGGGAAGTGTGTGGCAGAAGACGGTCCTGTAAGTATCCTGGTCCAGTGCCATGAAGGGCTTTATAGGTAATAACCAACACTTTGAATTGCGCTCGGAGACCACCATATGTTCTAGAGTTTTTTTTTCCCCATTTACTTTCAATTTGGTTGAATCAACTCTCCCTTGAGTTATCTCTAAAGCTTGATGCCTAGATATTTTAAAAGGCCTTTTAAAGATCTTTTCATCCTTTTGACAAAAACTATCCCAAAGTTTTGATTATTCACTGAGGATTGATACTGATCTTGTGCTAGTGTTAGAAATTACTTATACTGAATATTATGTTGGATTAGGGAATCTTATTGATTATTATGTTGTTTTATTGTGATCTTATAATGTATATAACTTTTTTTTTCACCTGCATTGTGTTTAGTTGTGTGTGCTAAAACAAACTCTTAATACCGGTATCCTCTCCTCCTCCAAAATCATCTCTAATGAGATTGAATACAACTGCAGAAAATTTAAATATCTGAAAACGGTTGAAATTCAATTTTGTACATACCAGCTCTCTGTACCTACAATCCTGTTGACCACCAGGGGCAACAGATGCAAAGATAGCAGAAAGACTCCACATTTTTATCTTCTTTCTTTGACTAAGGGACTTTTCATGTTTCTATGTAACACGTCTCCTATAGGTTAGAAAGAAATGCTTAAGTTTTTCACCATTTACTTTTTCAGTTTAGTTCCCTTTCTTTTCTGTCTTTGACTTTGTCCTGTTCAGGTACTTAGATGACCCATCTTCTCTCCATTATGGAAAGAACCACACGACAGGCTCTTAACTGTAGAGAGATTTAACTTGCTCAGGTTTTCCTATCACCGTCTTATTCCACCGTGTCAAAAGGATGAAAAGATCTTAAAAAGGCCTTTTAAAAAACTTGCCTTTATTTATTTATTATTTATTTATTTATTAGATTTTATGCCGCTCCTCTCCAAAGGACTCGGAGCGGCTAACAACATGAACAAAAAACAACATCACAGCATTTAAAAACCAAAAACCGAGTCGACAAAGCATTTAAAAGACCCCTCAAACACATTCATCATACAGACACAATCACAATCATCCCCAGGCCTTCCGGCATAGATAAGTTTTGAAATTCTTCCGGAAGGCCGGGAGAGTGGGGGAAACGCCGACTTCAGGGGGCAGTTGGTTCCAGAGGGTGGGCGCCACAACAGAGAAGGCCCTCCCCCTAGGACCTGCCAGACGGCATTGTTTTGCTGACGGGACCTGGAGGAGGCCGACCCTGTGCGCTCTCACCGGTCGAAGGGAAGTATGTGGCAGAAGTCTTGAGAATATAGGTAGTCCTTGATTTATGACCACAATGGAGCCCAAAATTTATGTTGCTAAGTGAGACAGTTGTTAAATGAATTTTGCCCCATTTTACAACCTTTCTTGCCACAGTTGTTAAGTGAATCACTGCAGTTGTTAAGTTAGTAACACGGTTGTTAAGTGAATCTGGCTTCCCCATTGATTCTGCTTACCAGAAGGTCACAAAAGTTGATCAGATGACCCCGGGACACTGCAACGGTCATAGATATGAGTCAGTTGCCAAGTGTCTAAATATTGGTTGCATGACTATAGGGATGCTGCAATGGTCATAAGTGTGAAAAATGGTCATAAGTCAATTTTTAGTGCCGTTTTAACTTTGAACGGTCACTAAAACAAACTGTTGTAAGTCAAGGACAACCTGCACCTCCCTCTATTAAAGTTACACTCTTAATTTCAGTGTTCTCTCCATTTATGTTTTTCACAATGCAAAGCAGAGATGCAGGAAGTAATGCCAGATAAGGAAAACAAGAACTGACAAGTCAACAACAAGAGCAAATCTAGGTAGCCAGAAGAATATTCCCTTTTGCATTTGTCTGCTTTTTGTGTCTGGTTACCATAAGCTGCATTGCTTTTAATAGGAACATTCCTTTCGACCATCAAATGGCTATGATTCTTTCACAGTATCACTTAAGATGAGCACAAGCTATGAAATGGGGCATATTTTAAGATATATCTCTAGCTAGAATATATCTATGATTAAGTGCATCTCTCAGGGTTATAAGGGTCATTTGGAATACTGTCAAAATACTCAACTTGCATGCTCAAGGGCAAAGTCATAAAAAACCAATAAAAAGTCAATTTGTTTCACAAAGAGAGCCCCG
Source organism: Bothrops alternatus (assembly GCA_034064705.1). Classification (NCBI taxonomy): domain Eukaryota; kingdom Metazoa; phylum Chordata; class Lepidosauria; order Squamata; family Viperidae; genus Bothrops; species Bothrops alternatus. The sequence goes on from JARGCV010000087.1 coordinate 11,807,459, forward strand.
ATAAATGGGAGAGGAAATTCCAAAAGAAACTTTATTTTTAAAGGACAAAATGGTCTGAATACAGTTGAGAAGTTACACTCAAGTCTCAGGTTATAGCTGTAGCAGTGGTGGGATTCAACTGGTTCGCACCACTTCGGCAGAACCGGTAGCAACTTTTTTGTTGCCCAGACCCAGAACGGACTTCCAGAAGCGGCATCTTCACAGAGAACTGGTTCTTCACACATTTGAATCCCACCACTGAGCTGTAGGCTATCCTGGTCCCTGTATCATTATGTTAAATGGCTTCCAGATATCTCAGAAGAGATAAACCATTGGAATTGTTCTGCGGCATTTTGAGTATTCTCCAAATCTAAACATTTGTTATTGCTTCTGCTTCCTAGGTTCATTAGCATGATACTTCAGTAATTCTTGATTAAGTATGACCTCAGGCTCACCTCCCTAGTGAAAGATAAGTCTTCCATGTTTCTTCCTGGTTCCATGGTGGGACATAATTCTTGCTTGTGCAATCAATAGATGATGGTGTTTTGTAAAAAGTAACTAATAATCTTACTCATCTCTTCAAATACTATGGCAAGATCAATATCAATATCTTTCCAATCCATATTTGTTTCATCAGATTTATATCACACTTTTCATTCAGGAACTCAAGGCGCTATATATGGTACTCCTTCCTCCTGTTGTTTCCCAGAATAATAATAATTCTGTGAAATATGTTGGATTAAGATAGACTGACCAACTCAGTCACCCACTAAGCTTCCATGGCCAATGATTGACTAGAATTTGGACTTTTCTCTTCTACCCCAATATTGTAATACAACTCTAAACTGTCTCTTAGAGTTTGCATTGCTTCACTTGTAAATCTTGTGCCCTGGATCAGCCCTCAGTGTCATTTCCTGTGTGGAAAGTCATGCTTATTTATATATGTTTTCCCCATGCATGTTTTTAATGTGCAACTTTACTTCATTTATGCTTTTCCTTCCGCCTTCAGTTACTGAGTCAAGAAAAGTATTGCAGTATTTAGGAAAGTGCATGGTTTTGAAATTTGGAGCCACATAGTGCCAAAATTGTAGCTCAATTCACTTTAAAATGAAGCTCTCCTACAACCCTAGCACTACTATTGAGAATGATGAACTAATAATGAAAAGTGATGGTTTCCCTAAGGCTCCCTAAGGATGAGAGAGAGTGACTGGCTCAATGTCATCCAGTTAGTTTTGCGCCTACAGTAGGACTAGAACTCCCAGTCAGAACTCACTCAGTTTTTTTTATTGCAGTATGCATTTCATTCATTCATGTACAATTATTTTTTGAAGTGTATATACTGCTTATCAAAACAAAGCTTTCTTTGGAAAGTAGATTAGCAGTTTAAAGTTGTCAATGAAAAACAGATGTAGAAAGAACCAATATATATATGCCCATGACAATTGTGCTATTTCTCAATGGCAAAAATAAAAGAGAGCTGAAATAAAAATTAATTGAAAAGTTCCACAGAATGTTCATTGAACTAATGCATATAGCAAGGTATGAGAATACATAGCAAGGCATGAATAAAAATGATTCTTCCTGGAAAAAATTATATCAAACTTGGATATTACAAAGCTGAAGCTGGAGCACTTCTGAGAAAGCCTGATCCTCAACTTTCTGATCCTGTATTTCAGCATGGAAGGACACTCAGAGCAGAGTGTCAAAAACATTTCACCATCTATGGCACAAATTAGCACTTTTTTTTTCTCAATCTAGAATTGTATTGACCTTCCACTTTATCTGCTTTGTGTAGAGAGATAGACATCTTCAAGTAGAGGTGTAAAATTCTTGCTAGAGTTACTGGAGAGTTATTTTTGTTTGTTGTTTGCAGGTCTAAGGAGACCCATGGTCTGATTTCATATAAAATGGTGCCCCATTTATAGATCTTTTCCAGGCTTTCATTTGCATTCAGTTCCTTGCAGTCCTTCCAGCTTGATGGAAGAATTCAGGCACATCAAACACTGAAGATGGAAAATCTGACCTACATATTCATAATTTTGCCTCAACAGAGCACAACCCTATTTGCAGACGGGGTTTCTCTTTCTCTTGCAGCACTAGAAACAAGTCAATCAAACTGACAAGGCATTTCCCCCCATTTATTTAGAACAAACTGGACATTGCTTCAGTTAATATGTTCATGAATTCATCAACATTATTTTAACATGGTATTATGAACCTTAATATAATATCATATTATCACATGAAACTTGGCAGAAGGCCACATTTGTGTAAATTAAATATATTTTCAGTGTTCTCCCTCAGAGAATCTTGCATTAGAAGACTGATATGGACTGATTTATTACTTAAAATTAAAAAATGGTCAAGTAAGGCACTTGGTAAGCAATTGAATCAAGGTCAGCAATCCTTCAAGTCGTTCTATTGCCAGTTTCAATAGCAATAAATTAATCTTTAGTTATGCTATGTGAGGCAATGTTGAATGCCATAGTAGTGTTGGGCCTTGGACCTTCATATAGATTCTTGGACCTTCATATAGGAAGCAGCAGGACTGGTTTGATGAAAACGACAAAGAGATTAAGATCTTGCTTGCTGAAAAACACCACCTCTACCGTGCTCATCAAAATGATCCATCGTCAACTGCAAAGAAAAATGCTTTTACAAACATTCGCAGGATTGTACAGAGCAAGCTCTGCAAGATGCAGGATTCCTGGTTGAGTGCTAAAGCAGATGAAATCCAGAAGTTTGCTGATAGAGGCGATTTCAAACGGTTCTATGAAGCCCTTAGATCCCTGTATGGACCTCAGTCCTTAGGAAGCTCTCTTCTACTGGATTTGAGTGGTGCAACTCTTATCACTGAGAAGACCCTGATTTTACAGCGTTGGGCTGAGCACTTCCACTCTGTGCTGAACCACCCATCTACCATCAATAATGAGGCAATTGACAGGATGTCCCAGGTAGATATCAACTATAGCCTGGATGCCCTACCATCAGAGGCTGAAACCTTACAGGCTATCAGGCAATGTTCCAGTGGTAAGGCACCAGGATCTGATGCAATCCCAGCGGACGTTTATAAGGCTGGTGGCACTGTGCTTGTTGGAAAACTTACCCAACTGTTCCGATCCTTTTGGAAACAAGGTTCCATTCCCCAGGAACTGAAAGACACGTCCATTGTGCACCTCTACAAGAGGAAAGGAAATCGACAACTCTGCGATAACTATAGAGGAATATCACTTCTCTCCGTTGCAGGCAAGATCTTTGTACGTGTGTTGCTAAATCGCCTGATTGACCATCTGGAACAGGGTATACTACCTGAAACACAGTGTGGTTTCCGTAAAGAGCGTGGCACGGTGGACATGATCTTTGCAGCTCGACAGCTCCAGGAGAAATGTCAGGAGCAAAATTGTGAACTATACATGACCTTCGTGGATCTTACCAAGGCTTTTGACAGTTAGTCGTGAAGGCTTATGGTGTATTATGTCGAAGTTTGGGTGCCCTGACAGATTTATCCTGATGGTACGGCAGTTCCATGATGGCATGGCGGCTTGTATTTTGAGTAACGGTGAAGCCTCAGAGGCTGTGTGCTGGCACCAACCCTGTTCAGCATGATGTTTTTAGCCATGCTTTCAGACACCTTTCAAAACAGCTCAGTGGGAGTTAATCTGAGGTACAGAACCAATGGGAAACTATTCAACCTGCGAAGACTTTGGGCTGTCACCAAGGTAAAGGAGACTGTGTTACGAGATCTACTTTTTGCTGATGACTGCGCCCTTAATGCAGGATCGGAGCAAGAAATGCAAGCCAGCATGGACAAATTCGCAGCCACTTGTAACAACTTTGGCCTCCTCATTAACATGAAGAAAACCGAAGTGATGTTCCAGCCAGTTCCAAAAGCTCAGTATCAAGCACCTATCATCACAGTAAAGGGACAAAATCTGCAAGTAGTGGACCAGTTTACGTATCTTGGTAGTACCCTCTCTTGTGCAGTGACAATTGACAACGAGGTCAACTGTAGAACTGCTAAGGCAAGCTCTGCATTTGGCAGATTGTGGACTAAAGTGTGGGACTGCCATGAAATAAGCCTTGGTACTAAGCTTAAAGTTTACAGGGCAGCAGTGTTAACTACTCTGATGTATGCTAGTGAGACCTGGACAGTGTACAAGAGGCATGTGAGGCAACTTAATTATTTCCACATGACTTGCCTTCATAGAATTCTGAGGATCCGGTGGCAAGATAAGATACCAGACACTGATATCCTCTCCAGAGTAGGCCTATCTTCAGTTTACACTCTGTTGATGAAAGCCCAGATGCGCTGGGCAGGCCATGTTGTAAGGATGTCAGATCATTGCATCCCTAAACAGCTCTTTTATGGTGAACTGTCTCAAGGAAAACGATCACACAGGGGACAAAAGAAGTGATATAAAGATACGCTGAAAGCCTGTCTCAAGTCCCTGGATATTAACATCACCTCCTGGGAACCTCTGGCACATGATCGATCGACATGGCATACTCTGGTGTATCAGGGTTGCCAGACATATGAACATAGAAGGACAATCTTGGCACAAGAAAAGCGTGCACTCCACAAAGCCAGAGCTGTAAATGCTGAAGTAACAGTGTCTACATTTCTTTGTTCAGTATGTGGCAGAACATTCCGTGCTAACATTGGTCTTATCAGCCACCTACGGACACATCGTTGATGGCCCATAACCCATAAGATGTCAAGGTCCTCATCGAATTCGATGGATGAACAACCAGTGTTGGCAGGAAAAAAAACAACCTTGAATTTTTGCACCCAGTTTTCAATTGCTTTCAAAGGAGAGGAAAATTTAAAAATAAGTTCTCCTAGGGGGGTGAGATTGTGAGGTGATCCAGGATGATTGAAAACAATGTGCTGTCCTTAATCCATTCTCATCTCTCCAGTCTACAGCTTCACTTCAACTGAATCAAAAAGAAGATTTTAATTTGGACATTTTCATTAGTGGCTTGATTCTCTTTACTAAGGAAGAAATCTTGAAAAAGGGTTGGAATAGTTCTTTCTCTGAAGAAATTTAGAGGAACTATCCATTTAATTTCTCTGCCTACAGAACTTCAAAAATATTATATGCAGCAAGTTTTTTTTAAGTTTTTTATTAAATGCAGAAAGAAAGGATTAAAAACATTGAACATGGTAAATCGTCTTTGACATACATCTCATTCCATATTATACATTATTTACATATAACTTATCTATATATAAACTATACATTTCTAATCTCTATTTTTTATTTTGTCTCATCATTTGTGACCTCTATCTTTTTTTCCCTCCATCTATAAAATTTGTTCCATATCAAATAAAACTCTGTATCTTCCTGGTTTTTTTAATCTTTTAGTTAATCTGTCTAATTCTGTGCAAAACATAATTTTCTTTATTAGATCTTCCTCACTCGGTGTTTCCATTATTTTCCATTTTTGAGCATATAAAATCCTTGCTGCCGTAGGCACGTGAATGATTAAATATGTGTCCTCTTTATTAACATTTTTTTCTAATATTCCTAATAGTAATGCCTCAGGTTTGTATAGAATGTTTTGGCTAGTCATTTCAGTTACCCATTCCCAGACCATACGCCAATACACCTGTGCTTCTCTATATGTCCACCATATATGAAAAAAACGTACCCCCCTTTTTTTTTACATTTCCAACACATAGAAGAATATCCATTATACATTTTGGCTAATCTGGCTGGAGGAAGATGCCATCTGTAAATCATTTTATACAAATTTTCTTTATATGATGTCGCTAAAGTAATTTTATTGTTTCGCTCCCATTGTTGCTGCCATTGATCCAATTATATGCAGCAAGTTTTAATAAGCCCTATTGTTTGGGCTAGGATTTTCAGAGTATATGACTCCTAAGAAAATTTGAATTTCCTTGAATCTCCCATAAAGAAAAAAGTCAGGGAGAGAATCCACCTCAGTAGTAGTTCTTTGTATGCCATGATTACATCCAGGGCATCTCTCATTAGTAATCCAGGAGGGTCATTGCTAGATAGAAGGGATTCTAGACTATCCCATCAACAAATGGGAGTTTCATCTACAGATAAGCCCTCCTAAGTATGGACAATATCACGGAATGTCTCTAAGCTCATGTGAGTAAGTGCCCCAGAATTCTTTATGACACATTAACTTTCCCCTGTTGATTGTATATAGTAGGACTAAAGAATAGAATTATTTTCAAGAGTTAGATCCTTCTCCAACCTCCTATGTGCCAGACAATGTTTATTCCAAATGCAAGTCCTATTAGTTGTATTTGAAACTGCTGTCTAAGTACTCCCACAGGAGAGTATTTTCAATCCTGAATCATAGGGCTCACCCCTACACACATTCCTTTATCCCAAAGGTGCTTTTTTCAAAAGGCAACTGGGCTTTGTTTTTCACTGAAGATGTTTTGATTCTCATCCAAGAAGCTTCTTCAGTTCTGACTGTCAGAGCTATCAGACTGACTGTCAGAAATAAAGGGGTTTCTTAGATGAGAAGCGAAACGTCTTCAAGGAAAAACAAAAAAAAAAGTCCAGTTGCCTTTTGAGAAAGCAACTTTGGGACAATCATGACCTGGATGACTGAGAATCTCCACATTCCTTTACTAGGCTTGAGGATGCTCACTTACCTTTTGTAGAGGATATATCATCATGCAAAATCTCCATGCTGCTCCCAGTCTGTTGCTGAGAGGGATCGAAGCTAGATCAAGGTGATCCATCACAAGAGTTTTTCCTGGATGCATGGAAGAAAATTTCTCATATGAGCAGTCTTTGTTTCATGGTGAAGAAGTCTTTGGAGAGTCAGCGGGCCCGCTGGACTTCAACTAGTCCACTGTAGGACTGTTTTTTTCCTATCTGGCTGGAAGATTCTGTGCCTCCAAGGGCAATTTTGTTGTGGCTGATAGAAGATGTCTTGACTTCAGCAAAAGCTCTTTCTCTGAATTGCTGTTCACTTATGGGAATTTCAACCTCATGGAAGATTGATCCAATGTCTACTATGAGATCGATTTTTCATCAGCACACAAAGCAATCTCCTTCTGAAGATATTAATAGCTTCCAGTAAAGAAACTCAAGTGAACTACTTTGGTAATTAAAAAAGAAGAAGGAATATATATATTCTCTGGCTACTATTTTTACCTGAATGAAAACAATTATATTTTACACACACACACACACACACACACACATTATATGTCTTTGATAATTTTGAATATTGAAATCCCAGGTATGGACATTTAAAGTAAATAAGATAAAAACAATGAACTCTGGGATGTAAGGCAAAAGGTTTTTTTTTTAATTGCTGAGCTTTCGTTAACAACCTGTTAACATCATCAGAGCAAAGGGCTAAATGACAAAGGGAGCATATGCATAAATTTACATAACATAACATATATATATATATATATATATATATATATATATATATATATATATATATATATATATATATATATATGTGTGTGTGTGTGTGTGTGTGTGTGTGTGTGTGTGTGTGTGTGTGTGTGTGTGTGTGTGTGTGTGTGTGTGTGTGTGTATGTATGTATGCGTATGCGTATGCGTATGCGTATGCGTATGCGTATGCGTATGCATATGTATGTATGTATGTATGTATGTATGTATGTATGTATGTATGTATGTATATGTATATGTATATATATATATATATATGTAGGTCTTTGGTTCTTCGGGTTTTCTCCCACGTAGAATTGGCGACGTTTCGACGAAGTCCCATTCGTCATCTTCAGGCTGGTGCTTTCAGCTTCGTGCTTCTAGGAGCAATGTGTGATTGTAGCTGTTTCTTCCTTTTAACTGCCAGTGGGGGTTTGAACTGATTGGCTGGGAGCTCGGCTGTGTTCTGATTGGGTGGAGGTGTGTTCTGATTGGTTGGGGGCTTGGCTGTGCTCTGATTGGATGGGGGTTTGGCTGTGCTCTGATTGGATGGGGGAGTGTTCTGTTTGGGTGGGGGCTTTGTTGTGCTCAGGTTAGTCTGAGTTGCAGGGGGATTAGAGATGGTGAGCTGCATAGCTGTTTGGCTTCGCGTTTGTGGTCATGCCTCATCTTCATAGTGGGTGTCAGTTTGCTTCATGTATGGATTGGAGGGGTTTAAAGTGGCTAATGATGCAGCTTTGGTCTGGCTTCTGGTTTGTGGTCATGCCTCATCATCGGTGTGGGTTTGGGTTTGCTTTTTGCGTGGATGTGTGGTGGTGACATCCTGTGTGGTTTTTGTGAGTGTAGGTCTGGTGTCATTCTTTGTGTTATGGACTCGTTTGTCAATAAGGGCGGGTTTCCAAATGGCTGGTAGGTGGGAGGTATCATCTCGTTTGTTCATGCTGTGTGGGCGTTTTTCTATCTCGATGGCTTCTCTGATTATTCTGTTATTAAAGTGTTCAATTTTGGCGATAGTTCTGGTCTTTTTGAAGTCAATTTCATGTCCTGTGGATTTAAGGTGTTGGACCAGGGAAGAAGTTGGTTCCTCTTTTTTGACTGAGTTTTTGTGTTCTTCAATGCATGCACTTATTCTTCTGTTGGTTTGTCCGATGTATGTGGTGGGGCAAGCAGTACATGGGATTTCATATACTCCTTGATTTTCTAACTAATTTTGTCTTTAGGGTTTCTCAGGATGGTGGATATTTTCTGTTTGTGCAGAATGCTGTCTTGATGTTATGTTTGTGAAGAATCTTGCTGATCCTGTCTGTGGTGCCTTTTATGTATGGGAGGAGGGCTTTGCCTTTTTCTTGTTCTCTGTCTTGGATTTTAGTGGGAGTTTCTTTTTGGATTAAGTTGGAAATCTTATTTCTTTGGAATCCGTTGGAAGTTAGTACATTAGTGAGAGTGTGTAGTTCGGTTTTTCATATTTGTGCGTTACATGACTTAGTATATAAACATATACATTAGAAAATTCAATACTGTTCACATATACTGTATATCTGTGTAATTCTTGCAACAGCTCTACAGAGAAGACCAGAACAATTTCTTTATCTGGCAGATGAACTCTTTTGGTGCGAGAATCTGAAAGACCTTGATTTATATAAACTTACATCGTGATTTCATAGCAAAAAGCACCTTTGCATGTGTGCAACCATGTCTCTATGCCACTCTAATGCTATTAAATAGAAGACACTTTGTTGCAAAGAGTTTTCTCCATATCTTGCAAGATCTACAAAATCTTTTCAAGGACCCTCTTTTTTTGATTTCCACTGAGAGGTAGGATTATTAATGTCAAACAGATGCCTGCCCAAAGACCAGTGAACCTTATTTGTGACTTCTTATTTGTTTGCCCAAATGCTACATGACAAGTAACAATGGAATGTTTGCATCAACATATCAAATGTGTAAACCCTTTTGAGAATTGGTATATAAATAGATGTTAGGAGCTGTTACTTCAGTTGTAGCTATTTTAGAATGTCTTGGATATTCTGCTCCACACTGAAAATTGCATTTCTCTTAACACTGTATCACCAACAATTAGCATGTTTAGGAAAACACTTTTAACAGTGTTTTCTATACCAGTTCTCAAGAGATGAATGAGCATTTTGAGATCCTTTTTATACATTGTGGAGTGATAGTAAATTGTCAGTTCCCATGACAATCAATGCATTCAGATTTTTAAGTTAATAGAAGGGCTTAAAAAAACATGATAGGACAGAAGAATAGATAATTGTGGAGAATTATCAAAACAGAGGTTTGATTAATGGCTGTTTACTGTTTCTGCCATTTTTAACCCATTTTTCTATTGTTGGGATTTTTAAAATTGACCTCAGTGACAAAATACCAATAGAAATAAAATTTAGCTTCTGGCTTTTTTTCCCCCAATTCCAATAATATTCAGGTTTAGGGTAAAAATTTGCAACAAAAAGACATGGTGACAGATTTTTAATCACTGCCATTAGCAGACTCATGCCAACACCAAAGAGATTTGCATGTATTGGCTAAAAGCCAGCTGCTTCTGTTTTTTCTAACATTCAGATGTGAATTTTGCATAGTTACTAAAAGTTATGTAACTTGCGAAACAAGTTACATCAAACAAGTCAACAGCTCTCACAGATTTGATTTAACTGGAACTCTTAACATATTACCAAACAAATCCACATTTCCTCCCTGTATGTGCTCAAAAACATCTTCACTGCAAATGGATCCTTCCAACCCCTAAGCATGCACCAGTGTGGGTGAGGGCTCCTTGATGCTCTCTCAGCTTGGCTGTTTTCTTGCAGAGAGCACCAAGGACCCCTCATTTTAACCCTGAGCTACAAATATTCTCCTTTATTGGGACCAACGTGGGTCACACAACTTTTGCATTCTCCTTTTAATGGGAATACAAGTTCAGCTTTCATTTAACTTTTGCAAAATGAAATGTAAAGGAGCAAATGTTAAATGGTTATGAAATTGTGCATGGACTGAAGTATAAAATTGCCAAAGTAATTGCTTAATACTGCCTGCTAATACTGGCATTGAAGCAGACCGGTTTTAATCATTCAAACTTATAGAAGGGATTTCTAAAATCAGATTTGGTCTTTACCTTCCAGAAAACATGATGAAGACTAAACACTGGACTGAAATGGAAAATATTTGTTCTGCCTTCCTGAACTGAATTGTCAGTTGAGCAATTTAAATCACCAGGATTTAATAAATAATATAAAATAGGAACTCCCTCAAAGAGAGAGCAAGTGGCTTTTAATGGTTTAAATATCCTCTATGCTACACAACAGAGAAATGTTGATGCCTTTTTTGTCATCTTATTTACCTCTTACTACAATAAGAATTTGGTGGTGTTTATTACCATCATTGCTAAAAAGAATCCCAGAACAGTGCTAACTCTAACCCTATAACAGTGTACAATTTTTCTCAGAAACTTCATACACCTTTTGAACATGAAAAACGACAAAACTTAACTCTTAAGGAATGTCCTCCGAGACAGAAGATTTGTTAGAATTTAATTTTTTATTTTTTTTTACTCAGAAAGTTCAAATAAAAACTCCAAAGGGAAAAATTTTTTTTACAAAAAAACAAAACAAAGCTGAACAAAACATTTTAAAAATGTGCATTTTTTAAAAAAATAGACAAAGGTACACACACATATATATTGTCCTCCCCTAGTTGAAAACTGATAAGCATATTATAGCAATAATAATAATAATTAGAATTTCTTATCAAATTTGCTAAAAGAAAAACTCCATATATATCTGAAAAGCAGCAAAGTCTATGGGTTCCGTGGGGGTGGCAAAATTAACAAATGTATGTTCCTTCCTTTTTTTTTTATTTTTTTATTGGTTTTTTAATTTTTAACAGAAAAAGAAAAATGCTCAAATCAAATCATAATGTTAAAATAAACAATAAACATAATCACAACATAAATACATATTTCAAAATCATCCATAAACAAAACATAAGTACTTATTTCAATACATCTAATAATAATAACTCAACTGAAAATAATCATAGACCATATTTACCAAACAATTAACATTACTGCTCGGTACCCCCACCACCACATCCCCCTAACCCTAACCTTCCCCCCTCACTTACCAACTAACTACCTACTCTCCTCCCTCCTTCTCTATCTCCCTCCTTCTACTCCACCCAACTATCCCTACTCTTCCCCCTTCTTATCAACTTTCTACTTACATAAGCCTTCACTCCTCCTTCCTCTTTCCATCAGATGTGGTGCCCAGAGGCCACCCGAGCAACCCCTTAATAACAATAATTACATATCCTTGCATCAACCCCATTGCAGTTGAGAAAACATAGTATATAAAATTATAAACCCTCCCTACCCCCCCCTGACTTCCCAGAGTGAGTACAGGGTAAAACAAAAGAAAACCCACTACTTCAAACAAAGTTATTATATAATCCTAACAAGAATTTTAAACTATATACTAAATACAATCTCTACTTAACATTTATTCAACCTTATCAATTCTAATACATATCTAATCCCTCAATCAGTCCATCTAATATCAAACCTTAAATCATTTCAATCCACTAAACAAAACAGACAAATCATCTTGTTAAGAGTATTAATTTTCATTTACATATCTAAACCATCAATCTAACAATCTTAATTTTAAATTTCACTTCTTCAATCGACTTCTGGGCTTTCTCATATGTCAAATAAACCTAAATAACAAATACAATCTATTTAATCCATTTCTAACTTAGATTCCTTCAACCTTATCAAATCACATAATGCTTATCTATCCCATCAATCAATCAATCTAATGTCAAACCTAGATTATTTCAAAACAAGTACATTCTTCTTCAATTTAATTATATCTTCCATTAATCATCTTCTTTAACGTCTTACTCATAATCTTAATATTATATCTTCCGTTAATCATCTTCTCGTACATCTTATTCATAATCTTAGTCCTTAAGTCAGTCCATAGCTTTGAATTACCCATAATTCCTTGCATACAATTTTAAATTTCACTTCTTCAATCGTACTCTTGGTTTTTTCTTCTGCCAGGTAGATCTCCATAACGAGGCCTCCCTTCCAAATAATAAGTCTCTCTTTTTTACTTGCAATATCATTTGAATCCATGAAAACCATCTTAACCTTTGCATTAGTCCTCTGTTTCTTTTAACCATAAACTTTCGTTGAGGTAACATTTCAAATCTCTGTCTTTGCTTTTCCTGGTCCTCAGCACCATAGATAGATTGCTTCTTAAACTGGATCAATTTCTCTTTTTTCTCAGTTAAATCTTCTTCTTGCTGTTTGTCTGAGAGGAGTAGCCATCCCCTCCTGTCTTGGAACAAATCCTCTTCCTCCACTCCGTAAATGAACTGTTTATCAAGCAAGATCCATTTCCCATTATTCTCTTTATTCTCAATACTGTCTTCTTCTTGTTTGGATTGTTGTATAAAATGTTCAACAGTCGGTTGCAAATCAATTTCATTTGGAAAAAAGGATCTAATTAATTTTAATATTTCTGTGTTAGTCTCTTTCAATATTGCAATCGTTTCTTCTTTAAATTCATCAATGCGATCCAAAATAGGTTTGACATTAAAACGTAAATTCCACTCCATTTTAAATTTTAAAACAATCGCTCTGGCTTTAATCCAATTTCTACAACCGTCTCTCTAGCTTCGCTTACAAGAACAAAGAGAAAAAAAAAATGGAGAATTCACTTTCACTTTCAAGCACTTTCCTTTAACAGTGAAAGTAGTGAAAGCTATACGCCATCTTGAATGCATTATGTTGAAAGTAACAGTTAGAAATATATTGCCAGAAAAACAATAAAAAATACTTGCAATCCAATAAAAACTCCTGTATTCACTCAGTCTGCAAACAATCTCTCTTGTGTTCTATTTTTTAAAAGCAGAGGCGGTCGCGGCGTCTTTTTCTGTCTGATGACAGAAGCGTCTCTGAGCAGGAGCGTCTTCAGGAGTTATGGGGAGCTCGCACTCTTGATCCCTGAAAGCTTTTTCCAGGGATATTAGAGGAGCTCAACCCTTTACTCCCGATGCTCTACACCTCTTCTTCGCCCGAAGAGGGGATTTTTCACCTCAAAAAACAGCTGATGTTCGCTATTTTTTGCGGCTTTACATACCCAGGGAACGGAGCCTCACAGAGGAGACTCTAGCGACCCCGGCGGAGCCACCGGAAGTCCCGTATGTTCCTTCCTTTAATGTACAGAACTGGAACAGACTCTGCAACTAGAGTAGAATGAGTATGTTTATAACAGGGGCCTTCAAACTTGGGCCCTTTTATGACTTGTGGACTTCAACTCCCAGAATTCCTCAGCTGGCATGCCTGGCTGAGGAATTCTGGGAGTTGAAGTCCACAAGTCATAAAAGGGCCCAAGTTTGAAGACCCCTGGTTTATAAGAATTCAGGCTACCTTGTCTCATCTGTCTGTTGGGATGGAACTGTAATACAGGTAGTCTTTGACTGACCACCACTCATTTAGTGACTGTTTTAAAGTTACAACAGCACCGAGAAAAGTGACATGACCATTTTTCACACTTACGAGCATTGCAGCATCCCCGTGTTCACGTGATCAAAATTCAGGTACTTCCAACTGGCCATGTATTTATGACAGTTGCAGTGTCCCTTTTTGAGACCTTCCTGGCGGGCAAAATCAATGGAGGAGCTATATTCACTTACTACTTTAACAATTGCAGTGATTACTTAACAACTAAGTAAAAAAGGTCATAAAGTGAGGCAAAAATTCAATTAGCAACCGTAAGTCAATGACTACCTTGTACCATTCTCTGTCTATCCAAAACAGCTGTTACTACTTCGGTCCAACTGTCATCCAATTCAGGAGTGATTAGTCCCAATAGCACATCTCATTGTCCATGTGAAATTCCAAGTACCTTTGCCTGAAATTCTCAGAACTTCCCAAGATGTCGGTGTTGAAAGATATGTGAAATACTATATACTGGTGACATGATTTTCTGAAACATATTGAGAGATTTAATTCCGAATACTGGTGATGTGAATTGAAATATCTACAGGAAAACAACCAGGCTCGGGGAGCTCATGATTTTCTCTTTTTGTGTATTTTTAAACAATTAGGAAGCACAAGGCTATCAGTTCTGTGCTACAAATTCTGGACATCACGAGGCAAAGAGATAGCAGGAGAGTTTGGGGTTTCTGCATTTCTTTGCAGTTGTCCAGATTTTTGCAGTCCATAGTTGGTAGCGCTAAAATTATATCTTGGTACACATAACACAACTAGTTTACTTGAAACCTCAACCCACGTTCTGCAGGTATCAAGGTGTAAACCAGGTGTGTGTCTAACCATGGTAACTTTCAGGCTTGTGGACTGGCTGAGGAATTCTGGGAGTTAAAGTCCACAAGTCTCAAAGATGCCAAGTTTGGACACCCTGCTGTAAACCCAGTGCATAAAACTTGCTGTTTCTGATTTAATCACTCAGTCAATGGATTGTATTCTCCCCTTGGCTTTGATTTGAAATTAAACAGTTTGTGGGGTTTTTTTCTTTTTAAGAAAAATACTTAAAAAAAAAAAGATAAGATAGGATAGAATAGGCATGTGTTTCTTCCTGCCTCTTTAAATAGTAACAACTGAAGAGCTAATCAATGTGCCTGGGATCTCCACAACTTTAGGGCCTAGAGCAGGGGTAGGCAATCTTGGCTCTTTTATTGACTTGTGGACTTCAACTCCCAGAATTCCTGAGCTACCCAAGGTTGCCTACCCCCAGCCTAGAGAGGGCAATATGAATTGCCAGAATCCCTGCTTCCTTACAGTCTTTGGGAAGTTAAATCATAGTGCATTTGTTATCGGTCACTTTCCTTTTTTAAAATGTCCTTATCTCATATATCCAAAGTTGCTATACTGGCAGGCTGAGTCGCGGATGCAGGACGCCATCTTCCCAGTCTTCAGGACTTTCTCAGCGAGTCCTATCTGTTTCTCTTGCTTGCAGGGATCCCACCTTCATCGCCAGTTTTATGCATTCGGTTCTTAGGCATTAGACGAAGAAACATGATGAACAAGTAATCTCTTTATTGATCTTCTCCTTACAACCAAGCAAAAAAAGCAAAAGGCACGCAGGCCTTTTATAGAGTCCTGAACCTGGATAGTGTCAGCCAATAAGAAGCTGGCTGTTTTCGTGCTTTGCACATGCGCACAAGGCTGGCGACAGCCAGTCTGGTCCCAGGCAGCTTTTGGTTTACAACATTTCTTTTTTTTTTTTAATATATTTTTATTGGTTTTTTTTTTAAATTTTACAGAAGAAAAAAATTAGTCAAATCAAATCATAGTATTAAAATAAACAATCATCCATAAACAAAACATAAATACATTGTTCAATACATCTAATACTAATAACTCAACTGAAAATAATCATCCCAAACAATTAACATCACTGCTCGGCACCCCCACCACCACATCCCCCCAACCCTATCCTTCCCCCCTCACTTACCAACTAACTAACTACCTTCCTCCCTCCTTCTCTTCTTTCTTCATCCTTCTCTATCTCCATCCTACTCTTCCCCCTTCTTATCAACTTCCACTTACATCAGCCTTCACTCCTCCTTCCTCTTTTCCATCAGATGTGGTGCCCAGAGGCCACCCGAGCAACCCCTTAATAACAGTAATTACATATATTCTTCCACCAACCCCAATTACAGTTGAGAAAACATCATATATAAAATTATAAACCCTCCCTAACCCTCCCCCCCTGACTTCCCAGAGTGAGTACAGGGTACAACAAAAGAAAACCCCACTGCATCAAACAAAATTATTATATAATCCTAACAAGAATTTTAAACTATATACTATATACACTCTCTAAATCAATTCAATCCATTAAACAAAACAAACAACTCATCTTGTTAAGAATAATAATTATCATTTACATCTAAACCATCAATCTAAGTCAAATCTTAAATCACTTCAATCCATTGAGAGATTATATAAAATCACCCAAACCATCAAGTTTAATATATACCATTCTTTTTTTAAAAGAAAATAAACAAATAATATCAATAACAATAAATCCCTCAATTCAAAAAGAAAAATTATGTTCTTAATCAATTTAATATATCTTAATATATCTTAATATATCTTCATTTAAACATCCTCTCTTACAACTTACTTATAAAATTGATCTTTAATTCAACCCATAGTCTTAGATTGGCCTTAATTCCTTTCATTTAATTATAAATTATTATCAATCGACTTCTGGGCTCTCTCATCTGTCAAATAAACCTCCATAACAAATACAGTCTATTTATTCCATTTCTAACTTACATTCCTTCAGCTTTATCCAATCACTTAATGCTTATCTATCTCATCAATAAATCAATCTAATGTCA
The DNA here is from genome assembly GCA_034064705.1 of Bothrops alternatus. NCBI lineage: Eukaryota > Metazoa > Chordata > Lepidosauria > Squamata > Viperidae > Bothrops > Bothrops alternatus. Next base: position 11,824,228 of record JARGCV010000087.1, read on the forward strand.
AACCTAGATCATCAAAACAAATACATTCTTCATCAATTTAATTATATCAACCATTAATCATCTTACATCTTACTCATAATCTTAGTCCTTAATTCAGTCCATAATTTTAGATTACCCATAATTCCTTACATACAATTTTAAATTTCATTTCTTCAGACGAATTCTAGGTTTTTTTTAACCAAGTAAACCTCCATAACGAGGCCTCCCATCCAAATAATAAGTCTCTCTTCTTTATTTCTTCAGTCCCATAAATAAGTTGCTTCTTAAACTGAATCAATGTCTCTTTTTTCTCAATTAAATCCTCTTCTTGCTGCTTAACTAAAGAAAAAAATAGCCGTCCTTTCCTTTCTTGAAACAAATCCTCTTCCTCTCCATAAATAAACTGTTCATCAAGCAGGATCCATTTCCCTTTATAGTCTTTATTCTCAGAACTATCTTCTTCTTTTTCCTGTTGTTCTTCTAGTTTATATTGTATTATAAAATGCTCAGCAGTCAGTTGTAAATCAGTTTCATTTGGGAGAAAGATTCTAGTTAATTGTTCTTGCTCTTCTTCTTCTTTAGATTGTATTATAAATTGTTCAGCAGTCGGTTGTAAATCAATTTCATTTGGAAAAAGAAATTTAGTTAATATTTCTGTAAAAGTTTCTTTCAATATTGCTTTAAACTCTTGCGTAAAACTCTTCACTATTTCAAGCCTTTCTTCATGAAATTTCTCAATACAGTCCAGAATAGGTTCAGCATTTAACTGTAAATTCCACTCCATTTTAACTTTAAGACAATCACAGCCGTCTCTCTGACTTCGCTTACGAGAACAGGAAGAGAGAAAAAAGTAAAGAATTCACTTTCACTTTCCAGCACTTTCCCTAACAATAAAAGCAGTGAAAGCTATACGCCATCTTGAAAGCATTATGTTGATTGTAGACATTAGAAATATATAGCCAGAAAAACAATAAAAAAAATACTTGCAATCCATTAAGAACTCCTGTATTCACTCAGTCTGCTTACAATCTCTCCTGTGTTGTATTTTAAAAAAGCAGAAGTGGTCGCGGCGTCTTTCTCTGTCTGATGACAGAAGCGTCTCTGGGCAGGAGCGTCCTCCGGAGCTTTAGGGAGCTCACTCTTGATCCCTGAAAACTTCTTTCCCAGGGATTTAAGAGGGGCTCAACCTTGCTCCCGATGCTCTACACCTCTCCTTTGCCTGGAGAGGGGGTTTTTCACCGCGAAAAACAGCTGGTGTGCGCTGTTTTTTGCAGCTTTACAAACCCAGAGAACGGAGTCTCACAGAGGAGACCCTGGCGGCGCCGGCGGAGCCACCGGAAGTCCGGTTTACAACATTTCTGAGCCTGCTCACTACTGCAGCAGGCTCAGGACACAACACCCCTCCCCCCTAGGTAAAACACACCTTAGCTGTACGCACAGGTACATTTGTTCAAAGGGCAGGGAATAGTGGAGTTACACTGGCCTGCACACAGGCAGAGTATTTCTTCAAAATAATTATTTTAACTAAACAAAATGCACCCAAAATCATATATGGTATATAACACTCTGTACTGAGTGTTAGTCAACATCCTGTTACAGACTAGCAAGGTTCCCTTTGTATTGACAGAAACCTCACATAGTCTCCAAGATGTTTGGGTGGGCACTTGGCCTGCTGTGGCCTTCTAATGGCCAGTGAGTGTGCCTGGCCTACCTGCTCACCTGCCAGGCTAGGCAGACCAGGACTTTGATGCCCCAAGGACCCAGGTGACTCACCCTGCTGCTGATTGGCTGGACCCTCTAAGTCCAAGCCAGAGTTCCTTGGAGGGGTGAAAGTCCCCTAGTCCACAATGGACTCCTCTTGGGAGCACTGTCCTTCAAGCCCAAGGCCAACAGTTGGAGTGGCCTGGGTGGCAAGTGTGCCAACAGTCAAGGCCTGAAATGTCCCAGGCCCCTGTACATAAACCCCTTAGTCAAGGGTACAGATAGATTACACTGGGCCCTTTCAGGGGCAATTCTTCCTTCTCTTCGTTGACAGACATTCCAAGTGGCTAGAGGTTGTTCCTGTTTCCTCCACTACTACTGCCAGGACCATCCAGATGTTGAGAGGAATTTTTGCCTCACATGGACTTCCAGATGTCCTGGTTTCAGATAATGGCCCCCAATTTACCTCTTTTGAGTTCCAGGCTTTTCTTCAAGCCAACTTCATCTGGCATGCGATGTCTGCTCCCTTCCACCCATCTTCCAACAGCCAAGAAGAGAGGATGGTGCGCACTACCAAAAAATTCCTTTCTGTCCTTAGAATACTCCTGCGCGATGTGCAGAAACCCACCATGTCTTGGCTGGGGACCCTGGTACCTTTCTGAAGCAATTCTTCCCGAGGTTGGACCTTCTGGCAACCCAAACAGACGGAGGCAATGTGACCTTGCCTGCCACATGCCCGGCAAATGGTGGAGCAGAATCTGCAGTCAGCTCACTTGTGGCATCCTCCGCACTGAGGAGATACTGGGGCCTTGCCTGGATGCCCCTTCGACCTTCTTTCTGCTGGCTGGTGAAGTCTGTCCACCTCCTCTTTAGGATCTGCTTCGGATTCTTCTCGAGCATCCTCTTGATGGACAATCACGGTGACTGGCGGGTTCCTGGCAAGCTGCAAAGCCTTCACAGCACCACCTGCTACTTCTTCAGCTGCAACCTCTCTTAAGGCATCTTGAAACAATACTTCTTCTTTCGCGAATATCTTCTGTTGCAGTTCTCTACTTCGTAGGCCACACATGAAACGATCTCGCAGCCTCTCTTCCAGGTCCTTGAACTCACAAAGCCTGGCCGCTTCTCTTAAGGCAGTGATGAAGTCCACAGCAGATTCACCTGGCCTCTGGTCTCTCTGCTCTAATGCGTGCCTCCAAGCGATGACAGACAATTTAGTCTGGAAATGTTCCTTCAGCATCTTCTTCAAATCAGTGTACATTACTGACTCCAGAAGTGCAGGGGCCACCAGATTTTCAGCAATGTCGAATGCTTCCTGGCCACAGGCGCACAGAACAGTTGCTGCTTTCAGGCCGTCTTCCCTGATTTGATTCACGTATGAATTCCATCTCTCTGGGTGGGAGACATCAAAGTCCGTCAAGTGGCCAATTTTCGATATCGTAAACTTTTACGGCCTTCACTAATTGCCTCCTCTGCAAGCTAGTATTTGGGGAAAGGGTCCTTTTGCCGAGCTCACCTCCAGCGATGCTATACTGGCAGGTTGAGTCGTGAATGCAGGACGCCGTCTTCCCAGTCTTCAGGACTTTCTCAGTGAGTCCTATTTGTTTCTCTTGCTTGCAGGGATCCCACCTTCATCACCAGTTTTATGCATTCGGTTCTTAGGCATTAGACGAAGACACATGATGAACAAGTAATTTTTTTATTGATCTTCTCCTTACAACCAAGCAAAAAAAGCAAAAGGCACACAGGCCTTTTATAGAGTCATGAACCCAGATAGCGTCAGCCAATAAGAAGCTGGCTGTTTTCGTGCCTTGCAAATGCACACAAGGCTGGCAACAGCCAGTCTGGTCCCGGGCAGCTTTTGGTTTGCCCAGGACCATTTGCAACATTTCTGACCCTGCTCACTATTGCAGCAGGCTCAGGACACAACACAAAGCTTGCTGACCTTGATGATTTTCCATCCCCACAACTCCATGAAATACATTTAGACATTCGTTCAATTGAAACTGTACTCTTGGTGAAACTAAGGTCCTTTTCCAATACATAAAGAATGATATTCCAGGTAACCACCGGGGGATTTGCATGCCCTTGGTGTCCTTGCCTCATGAATTGCAAAATAAATGAGTTAAAAGCAGCCTTTATGGTATTACTGGGTATTAATCAACCCTGTGATTCCTGTCTTGTTTAATCTAAGATGCTCTGTAAGGCATTTGAGCTTGGCTACCTCCCCGCCTCTCAGGTTAATCACATGCTGCCTAGTTTTTATGTTTAACAAATTAAATCTTACTTTCCTTAAAGCCTTTTTCTAGACTGATCTGCCAAGGAAAGGGATGGTTTAGAACAAGCTGCAGTTGATCTGAGCCTACTTGTGCAGAGAAGTTTTGAACAGTATATACAAACTAATATAAAGTTAGGATTTCATTGGTTCCTCTTGACTTTTCCTTGGCATAGTTCTTGTGTAGGAAGAACTGAGACATCTGGTGTGCCATATAAAAAAGTGGGCTCCATTCCTAGCTCCATTTCCAAGTTTGGCATACTCTGTGCCCTCCTTAACCAAAGCTTTTCCTGAAGACCTGGGTACAAATAGTTTCTTAAAACTCTTCCAGCCTTGCTGAAAACAGAGATATGAGGGTAGGGAGAAATCTGATTATTCTAAGAGGAGATATTCTCAAAGAACAACTTTACTGACTTGGATAAAATGAAGTAGGAGTAATATTTATTGCCAGGCTTACAAAGACCATTAAATATATTCCCATATGCCTTAAGGCTGACTTCTCTTTTCTACTAGGGGTTTGCTGCTGCTCCAGTTAATATTAGGGAAGTAGAGTGTGCAAATCAAAGCAAATTCATTATTTTTTAGTGTTTGTTTTGCAGTGCAAATTTTGGCTGCAGAAAATTTATCTCCAGTTTTTTTTTTTAATGAAATATCTGGGCATAGATTCAGTGGGCTAATTTTTTTTCTTTTTAAAATATTCTATTTATTCATAGCATCTTGAGATTCTCAAGAAATCTTTGAATGAACAAGTGGGCCAAATTAAGTATATACACAGTCATTCCAAGAAGTGCTTGCAAGAGGAACTAGCTTTGGCCAAACTTGTGAAGATGTAATATGCAGCAGGGGTCCCCAACCCTGGGGCCAAAACTGGGCCACCCGAAGCAGCGGGCAAGGGTGCACACGCATCTGCCCTTGCCCATGTATAACGAAGCTGCATGCATGTGCACACATGCCCACTATTCATGTGGAACAATCCCCTCTCCCGTCCCCCCCCACTGGTCCTCAAAGCCAGAACAATTGGGGATTTCTGATATACAGTGTATTTTCAAGATGTTTGGCTATCTAGCATATTTTTAAAAAGTAACTTTTTTTTAAGGGAGGAGGGATGAACAGTTTTTGTTCCAACTAGCTTTCATGTTGGCAACTTCCCTTTACATTCTTAGGCGGGAGGCTGGAATTCATGAGCATTCAGTTTTGGTCACCTGAGACATCTCCAAAAGTGAATCTAAAGAATGGATAAGAAATGATTCATAGGCAAATAATGTCCCATTGGTTTTGGAAAGTCTGCCTGCTCCCTCTGGGGAACTCAATTGCCATCTTTTGACTGAGAAATACCACTGTATGATTAATTCTTTACGCAGTCTTTGTGGCACTGTTACTCTATGGCAATCAATGTCTTTTTATTCTCAAGCAAATAAATAATGAATAAAAGCAGGATGACCTTCTTGGAGAAATAATTCCAGGATTGTTTCTATTCTCATAAGATGGACATGAAAAGCTATGTGCATGAAAAAATGAATACAGAAAGTAAAGAACATGAGCGTTCCCAAAGGACAGCAATATTTGAAAGGCTTCTTGCTAAATATTTTGATTTTTACTTTGCAGCTGTTCATGGTTCTTGAGCAAATGGATTAAAATGTAGATTATCTGTCTGTCCCAGGCCAAGCACACAAAAACACAGAGAGAAATATTGCAAACTTTACTGATACATTTTGTAAAGTTTGTAAATAGATCAAGAAAATCAAGCAAACACATGCATAGTAGAGAAACAGAACCCCTAAAGTTCAACAAACATGCTTTTAAAAGAGTTTCAGTCCAAAACAGAAGGCACAAAAGTGATCAGGCAAAGTTGAATGGTCCAAATGTTGTAGAAGGTTCACCAGCCAGTCCACATCCAGAGTCAAAGTCCCAGTGTTTTAAATCAGGAGTCAAGTTGACCTGGAGTCTGGATAAATGAATGGTTGTGGCCAATAGAGAGACTTGAATTTGCTGCTTTTCTTAAATAGAAGCAGCCCAGTATTGCTCATTTGGAAGGGTGAAGTTCCTTTCTTGTAAGAAGCTTGCAAAGTCCCTTTGTTCTGCTCTCCTCAGCTGGGCCAGTTAGCTACCAAAGAGCCTCACTTCCTGTGCCTACAGCTCCTTAGGCCGCAGTTTGTCCAGCAACTCTGGAACTGGCTGCTTGTTGGCAGTCTCCTCATCTGAGGTCACCAAGACAATATTACGTGAAGTGTTAATACCACTTTACAATGCCTTGGTAAGGCCACACTTGGAATACTGCATCCAGTTTTGGTCACCACGATGTAAAAAACATGTTGAGACTCTAGAAAGAGTACAGAGAAGAGCAACAAAGATGATCAGGGAACTAGAGGCTAAAACATATAAGGAACAATTGCTGGAATTGGGTATGTCTAGTTTAATGAAGAGAAGGATGAGGGGTGACACGATAGCAGTGTTCCAATATCTCAGGGGCTGCCACAAAGAAGAGGGAGTCAAGCTATTCTCCAAAGCACCTGAAGGCAAGACAAGAAGCAATGGATGGAAACTAATCAAGGAGAGAAGCAACCTAGAACTAAAAATAAATTTTCTGACAGTTAGAACAATTAACCAGTGGAACAACCTGCCTCCAGAAGCACTGAATGCTCCAATACTGGAAGATTTTAAGAAGAGACTGGACAGCCATTTGTCTGAAATGGTGTAGGTTTCCTGCCTGAGCAGGGGGTTGGATTAGATGACCTCCAAAGTCCCTTCCAACTTTACTACTACTACTACTACTACTACTACTACTACTACTACTACTACTACTACTACTATATCTGAAAACAGAGATCACTCCCGGTGTTTTGGCCTTTTCCAGTTAGCATTTTAGGCACATTGGAAGACTTAACGGGACTGCATTCAATGGAAAGAAAGGACAACTATTTCTATAATTCCTTCTAGTACTAGACTGTATTCTGCTTTTTGTAATGAAAAAGGCACATATCTATGCTTCATGTGTGCTGGTTGAGAAACTTTAGGATTCTAGCTAAATCCCCTAATGGTAGATAGACATATACAAAAAGCCAGTATTCCAAAGAAATATCAGGCATATTGAAGCTTAAAATTATTTTAGTATCTCTTCACTAAGATAAAGAGGTTGCTGGGATAATCTTAACTTGGGAGTCTTCAAACCTAGCCCTTTTATGAATTGTAGACTTCAATTCCCAGAATTCCTCAGCCAGCGTGCCTGGCTGAGGAATTCTGGGAGTTGAGGTCCACAAGCCATAAAAGGGCCAAGTTTGAAGACCCCTGTCTTAACCCGTGTTACCCCATGTGCTACTTTGTAGAAAGTTATTTAGGATTACCAGATTTAGGATTACCAGTTATTTAGGATTACCAGTTATTTAGGATTACCAGTAGAGATGACCATTAGCTTGTGCTATGCTCTAACTTGTCTTTATGCTGTAACTGAGCGAGCAGCTTCAGTGGCCAATCCTTTGATTGAAGTGTCCTTTTTTCTAATCCAGGGGTGTTCAACCTTGCCAACTTTAAGATCTGTGGACCTCAACTCTCAGAATCCTCAGCTAGCCATGCTGACTGGGATTTCTGAGAATTGAAATCCATAAGTCCTAAAGTGGCCAAGGTCGGAGACCTCTGCTCTAATCAGTCTTTGCATTTACTCCCCTGAGCAAACTCTCTGAGTCATGGATTCTACTTCTTCAATTAAATCTTGCTGACTCCAATAGAATTCAACCAAGCTCATAGTCACACAATCAATTCTTAGTTTTACTTACAAGAGCACAAAAACATATTCAGTTACTGAAATATTACACACATAAATAACAAAACAAACAACCTGACAACAGCAAAAAAAGAAGAAAAACAAGAAGAAATAACAAAAAGGAAATAATAAAATCTCATTATAATATCAAAACTAAGATGGAAAGTAAGGAAAATTATTCCAACTATTTTAAGCACACACCTAGGTCTCTGGAGTGAATTCTAATGCTGAGAAAGGTAGAAGGAAACAGCATGGTGGATGGATTCAGTTACAATGGCAACAAGTTTACTGTTGGAAGATTTTAAAGAGCAGGATAGGAATAGATTGTCATGGAGAAAACTCTATCCATGTAGTCGCTAGGAGCTAAAAATGACTTGATGGCACATAATCAATCAATATTAATTAAACACACATACACATCCTCATCAGATTCAAAAGGAAGTTTAAAATTTCAACCCTTAAATATATAAGAAAGTTATTTCATGAAGTGACTTATCCAATACATATCACAATGGTCATGTGTACAGGATTCATCCCAATAAAGAAATATGATCTGCATATGATAGGAGGTGTCAGTTGTGTAGGAGAGACCAAACCAAGAAACCAACACCATATAGGTCTAAAACTACTTTTATTGGAATGAGAACCTTGCAAGTCTGAATGTATTTATGTCAGTCCTGCAAGGTCAGTCAGATTAGAAAAACCAATGACATTAGTTCAGTACTGTTTTTATGGTAAAGTTACAGTAACAGATCCATGATCTTCTCCTGGATGAGGAGGCCGACCTCGCATGTGTTACCGAGACCTGGCTGGGCACGGAGGGAGGAGTTCCTCTCTCTGAGATGTGTCCAGCCGGGTTTCAGGTATGGCACCAGCCACGACCCCAGGGAAGGGGGGGAGGAGTGGCTATTATAGCCAAGAAGACTTTTAGCCTACGCAGGCTCGCTGTTTCTGAGATTGCAGGTTGTGAGTTGCTCCTTGTGAAGTTGGACCTAGGGGTTCAGGTGGGCTTGTTGCTCACGTACCTGCCTCCCAGCTGCGTGTCAACAGCCCTGCCTGCGCTACTTGAGGAGGTTGCTGGGCTGGCGGTTGAGTTTCCCAGGCTTATTGTCTTGGGGGACTTAAACCTTCCATCGCTCGGCGGATCCTCTGGGTTGGCGCAGGAGTTCATGGCCACCATGGCAACCATGAACCTGACTCAAGTAGTTCAGGGACCGACTCACGAGAGGGGACACACTCCCGACATGGTATTCCTCTCAGAACAGTTGAGTAATGATCTGAATTTAAGGGGCTTAGATATCTTGCCTATGTCATGGTCAGACCATTTTCTGTTACGGCTTGTTTTCAAGGCTCCAATCCTCCCCTGCAGGGAGGCGGAACCGATTAGGTGGTTCCGCCCCAGACGTCTGATGGACCCAGAGAGTTTTCAGAGGACGCTTGGGGAAATACCGGATTCTCTCATTCTCGGTTCGGCAGAGTCCCTGGTTGCGGCCTGGAATATGGCTGCGAAGGGGGCTCTTGACCGGATCGCGCCGCTGCGACCTCTCTGTGGTAGCAGACCCAGGAGATCTCCTTGGTTCACTGAGGAACTCAGGGGGATGAAGCGCCAGAAGAGACGTCTAGAGAAGCGATGGAGGAAAAGTAAATCCGTATCTGACCGAACACTTTTAAGATCTTATATCAAGACTTATCAGGTGGCGCTCAAGGCGGCAAGATGCGCGTATCATTCCGCCTTGATTGCATCTGCGGAATCCCGCCCAGCCGCCCTGTTTAGGGTGACTCGCTCCCTCCTTAATCAGGGGGGGGTTGATGCACCCTTGCAGGGTAGTGCTGAGGACTTTAATAAGTTTTTTGCGGATAAAATCGCCCAGATTCGGATGGACCTTGACTCCAATTGGAATGCAGTGTCGGCTGATAATGATTCAGTCGAGATGACAGGGACTCGTCTTGATCCAGTTGTGTGGACAGAGTTTGACCCGGTGGCACCCGATGAAGTCGACAAGGCCATTGGAGCTGTGAGCTCCGCCACCTGTTTATTGGACCCGTGCCCCTCCTGGCTGGTTTCGGCAAGCAGGGAGGTGACGCGGGGCTGGGTTCAGGAGATTGTTAACGCTTCTTTGAGGGAGGGGTCCTTTCCGGCTCCCTGCAAGGAGGCAATTGTGCACCCCCTCCTCAAGAAGTCTTCCCTGGACCCAGCTGTATTAAACAACTACCGTCCTGTCTCCAATCTTCCCTTTATAGGGAAGGTTGTTGAGAAGGTGGTGTCACTCCAGCTCCAGCGGTCCTTGGATGAGGCCGATTATCTGGGCCCTCAACAGTCAGGATTCAGGCTCGGCTACTCCACGGAAACTGCTTTGGTCGCGCTGACGGATGATCTCTGGCGGGCCCGGGATAGGGGATTTTCCACTATCCTGGTGCTACTTGACCTCTCAGCGGCTTTCGATACCATTGACCATGGTATCCTTCTGCACCGACTGGGGGGGTTGGGGGTTGGGGGCACTGTTTTGCAGTGGTTCACCTCCTACCTCACTGGTCGGTCACAGTCGGTGTTGGCGGGGGGTCAGAGGTCGACCCCTAGGTTCCTCCCTTGTGGGGTCCCTCAGGGGTCGGTCCTCTCCCCTCTGCTGTTTAATATCTACATGAAACCACTGGGTGAGATCATCCGACAACACGGGGTGAGATATCATCAGTATGCTGATGATACCCAGCTTTACATCTCCACCCCGTGTCATTTCAGTGAAGCAGCGGAAGTGATGTGCCGATGTCTGGAGGCTGTTAGGGTTTGGATGGGTGCCAACAGGCTCAAACTCAACCCCGACAAGACGGAGTGGCTATGGGTTCTGCCTCCCAAAGATAATTCAATCTATCCGTCCATCAGCCTGGGGGGGGAGCTTTTGACCCCCTCGGAGAAGGTCCGCAACTTGGGCGTCCTCCTCGACCCACAGCTAAACTTGGAACATCATTTGTCGGCTGTGGCGAGGAGGACATTTGCCCAGGTTCGCCTGGTGCACCAGTTGCGGCCCTATTTGGACCGGGAATCTCTGCTCACAGTCACTCATGCCCTTATCACCTCGAGGCTCGACTACTGCAATGCTCTCTACATGGGGCTACCTTTGAAAAACGTTCGGAGACTTCAGGTAATGCAGAATGCAGCCGCGCGAGCAGTGTTGGGCCTGCCCAGAAATGCCCACATCTCAGCATCACTCCGTGAGCTGCATTGGCTGCCTATTGGTCTCGAACGCAATTCAAAGTGTTGGTTATGACCTATAAAGCCCTACATGGCATCGGACCAGGTTACTTACGGGACCGCCTGCTGCCTCACGAAACCCAGCGACCGGTTAGGGCCCACAGAGTCGGCCTTCTCCAGGTCCCGTCGGCCAGACAGTGTCGCCTGGCGGGGCCTAGGGGAAGGGCCTTTTCTGTTGCGGCCCCGACCCTCTGGAATCAACTCCCCCCGGAGATCCGTATCGCCCCCACCCTCTCCGCCTTTCGTAAACTACTAAAGACCCATCTCTGCCGGCAGGCCTGGGGCGGTTGACATCTTGCCCCTAGCCAGTGTATGTCTGTGTGTACGTTTGCTGTATGAATGGTTCTTATTTAGGGGTTCTTCTTTTTTATATTTTTATATATGTACAGTTTAGTTTTTATTGGATTTCTATTTATGCTGTAAGCCGCCCTGAGTTCCCGGAATAGGGCGGCATAGAAATTTAATAAATAAATAAATAATAAATAAATAAATCTCACCCTTGCTTTATCTTTGTGTGAACTAGGAAGGGGTTTGCCCAAGATGTTTACTCACTTCACATTCTTGCCCTGGACCCAGGCCTCTTTTATCTAAGAGTTGGTAGGGGCTCTTCTTCCTTTCCCTCAAGGCCATTCCCTCTGGCCTGTACAGCTTCCCTCCTTGCTCACTTTCTCTTCATACAAATTAGGGAGGGATCTGGCTGAGGCACTTTCTTAAGTTTGTTTCTTGAAATGGGTTCCAGGCACACTTGTCTGATTCCTGCCTTGGTAAGGGATCTTCAAGACTATTCTTTATGTCTCTACAGGAAGGGACATAAAGGTGGTGGTGGTGGGGGGAAACATTTGGGGTTTTAAGTGTGTGTTGTGATTCTCAAAAATGGCTGGGTGCATGACATGAGCACACCTAAGAAATCATTTTTTATTAACTCTATGATTTTGTTTTTGTCCATGTAATATGAATAAATCAGGTAGTAGAGGAAGAGATATCATTTCTCAGGGAACAATAAATGACACATCTTCGATTAGACAGATCAAGATTCTCAGGAGCACAGAGCTACTTCCCCAAAATTGTTTGCACAGCATTTTTGTAAACAAAATTTCTACATCTTGAAAGGGTTGGAAAATCAGGACTTTCTGACAAGTGTGCATATGTAACCGTAGAAAGAGGGGAAAAAGAGATCAAATGATGAAACATTGTCACAATGTCATGACATCACAACACAAACTCCAGTCCTTATATACTTGCATGTAATGTTGCAGGTCCATAGGATGGAACTTATATTGTGACATTATAACACACATGTTGCCATTTTTGTGTCATCAAGATTAGTAATGGATATGTATCTGCGTGTGCATTAAATATATAACAGTTGTGTGGATTGGTCAAAAATTAATCTGAAGTTCAGTTGTTTCAGCTTTAAATCTAATGTTTGTAATATACAAACCTCTTTCTACTGTAATTTAGGCATACTGTACCCATTAAAAAATACCTGACATTGTTCATTTGAATGCATTTCCTGCAAAATATCTGTTAAATTAAGGAACACAGTCACTTTTAAGGCATTTAAACTGTTGTGAAAAATATGATTTCTGGATGGAGCTGATTATTTGGGTTAAGACTGTTGTAATCTTCTCCTTAATGTTTTCTCCTAGATCAGAGGAATTGGTTTCCTGTCTTTTTTTTTTTTTAACAAGCACTTGTTTTGCAACACATATTAGAAAATGTTGTATTATTTGATCCACAGCTCCTTTATATATGGTGCATTCAGAGAGGTTATCTGTAAATCATATTCTTCATTGCCCTTTGGTTAGCAATTTAGAACTGAGAAAGGCTGTATTTAACCTAGTAACACCACTGCTATTTCAGATAATACTTGATTTAGCCATCTTTCAAAGCTTCCATCAACTATAAGATGCTTCTGCTTCTACCTTATTCTCAGAATTTTTGTTGCTTTTGCATTTACTTTCTTATTACGAACTAGTGGAAGGTCCTGATGTGTTTTGGTATTTTCTCTAATATAAAGTTTGTGTGTGTGTGTGTGTGTGTGTGTGTGTGTGTGTGTGTGTGTGTTCATGTTTTAAGTTATAGACTATATCATTTAATTCTGAAAACTGTAGATTTTAGTAAGCATTTGTGTCTTAAATTCTTCTACTTATTACCAAGAAATCATGTAAACATTTTGATGGTGTATAATTTTTAACCATGTTTACAAAGAACCTCTCTATAACGTTAATATTGAACCAGATAGGGGAAACACCAATCAAAATAAAATGTAACAGGAGTATAGTTGAGGCTAGACGCGAGGAGTGGGGAAAAAGGCTTACTAACTCAGACGTTTTCGAAGACTAATACTTAGTACTGTATACCAATGATGATTGCTGCATAATAGGTTTTTATGCTCAATGTTGATTGTTTTAATAAAAGAATTTTTTATAATAAAAAAAAATAATCTAATTCAGGGAGTATTTGGGAGTCAAACATACAGATAGTTCATTTGATCATTATTCAGTTGGTAAACAATAACATGCTACGTTATCACTTGTTGTTCTTCAAGCATTTCCTCCTTCTATAGAAAGGCTTCTGTTTTTCTACTTTATTCTCCTGGTGCTTGAAAATTTTTAACATTTTTTTCAAATCTCTCTCAATATTTTTTTAAAAATATGCTGAAATATTGAATGTATCCAGCCATTTGGTTTGGGCTCATATAACTTTTCCTGCAAAAGATGGTATGCATTTAATTAGTAAACCCTTTCAATGTTACTGAAATAAAAGTTCCCATGGTATTTCAAATTACATTCTATGAATACCAGACAGATTATGGATAGAAATAATTCAGACTGTTTTATAGTATTTTGTCTTCCAGTTGTTGAGGTGTTCAGCTCAGGGCTTTTTTCAGGGAGCTTAATATCTCTATAATAAAGAATAGAGAAGAAGCTTTGAGGTTTTTTTCATTAAATAATGCCTCTCCATCTGATTTTGGAATTAATTCTGGTTATAATATACAATTCTTTCTTTTGTCCAGAACTTGCAAAAAGGGCTTTACTATTGTTGTGGTCCATTATTTTATATGTGGAGATAGTCAATGAACATCTCCCATTCAACTTTTGTGGCATATGTTATGTGACTATATTGAGACCATATAGTACCCATATAAATAGGAAGGTAGCAAAGGCCGAAATGTCCAGTTTATTACATAATAAAAGGATAAATTTGGATAAGCTGAAATAATAGGGACAATTATCCCTCCATTGGGAGCAGCAATGGCTTCATTCAAATTGCAAACATCTAACACTAGCTAATGAAACTACAACTATCCTCACACAATTAAGTATTAAAGTCCAGGCCACACAAGCAATGGTCTTGCAAAATTGATGGGCCTTGGGCATGATGTTAGCAGAGGGAGGAAGGATTTGTGCCCTTAAATGCTATACATGTATACCTGATAACTGATGTACTTTATAATTTTCTATCTTTAAGGCTACTGATCAAATTCAACAGGAAATGGTAGCACTTCATAGTGTATAAGCCAGGACTAATACCTTTTGGCATATGCTTGTCTTTATTACCTGATTACTCTTGGCTAAAAATGTTATTAGCCTTTTTTTGGCATCGGCATTAGAATTAATGGATTGGCTTGCTTTCAATATTGTTGTTTGTTTTATCTTTGCCTGGTGGAGGGCAGCTTCCGAGAAGTATAAAAATTACATAAAGTTGCTGAGGGAGATTGAAATCTAAAAAGGCAAATTAAAAACTTATAGTATGTGATTAGCTCATAGAAGCTGCCTTTATAGTGTAACTGTTGAATAATAATGAATATTGTTGAATAATAATTTGAATAGTAATGAGGATTCTATAGTCTTTTTAAAAAAAAACTATACTAATTCATTTTTTTCTGGTCTCCTTCCTTGTAAAGCTTTGTATAGCTAGGTCACCTCTTATACAAGAATGCTTCTAAATAAAAATTACCTTGCTTTATGTCCTATATCTGATTGATCAATGAATGCAATAAGGGACAAACTTGTGCAAGTGGAAATTTCCTCAACAGGAGGCAGGGAATGCTGCTTCTGATATTGCTTAATGAGATGCCCCTTTTCAGTGTTTCAAAGTGTTGTCTACATTTCCCAACTTGTATCTTTCTGATTGCCCATAGCTTCTAAACTGATAGCACTGCGGGTGAGAGAACTTCCCTCCAGGGGTGTCTGCAAGGGGGTTAAAAAAATGTCAGAATGGCAGTACAATCATGTCATCAAGTTCCTGCCTCTTTTAAATGACTGTTGCATACATTGCAGGAACATGAAAAGAAACGGGCTTCAATGATGTGACTGAGACACCACTTCTTTATTCTCATAGGGGCAGAATAACAGAATCTTGAATATTTGTCTAAAGCCTTTTGAAAATAACAAAATCAAGGTCAGGTTTCTTTCTCACACTTTCTATTTTCCAAGGGCTAAGCAACCATTTTTCCTTCTTCCCCCCTTCCTTCTCAAGGGTAGAGCTAAATTCTTTTACATGGAGTCACACAAAATGAGTACACAAATATGATTTTTGAACTGTTATCTCCCAAGAGATTTCTAAATTCATATGTATCTTTATATATCCTTTGAATATTTTATGAGCCGGGAACTGTAACACAACATTTGACGTGCAGAATCAGATTGTTATGTCCAAAATAAGTAAGTCAAGCTCACCTTTTCAAAGATCAAGTTCTTTCTTCAAATACCCTTCCGAAACCTAACAACTGTCTCTTCTTCGGAGTGGAAAGGAAATCTGATTAGCCAATAACATCTTACCTAGATGCAAGAAGATACAAACAAAGGAAATGAAAATCAGCTTGAATGACACCTGGTAATCAAGCTGTCACAGGAGGGTGGAAATGGAATCACAGCTTGATTTGACAGTATGAATTTCTTGTATGAATCTACAGCATTCTCCTCAGGTGCTAACAACATAACACTTGCTTAAGATGAAAATGTAGTATCACTAATACTGTTGTGTCCTGAGCCTGCAAAAGCAGGCTCGGGACGTTGCATTGGTCCCGGACATTCCAAAAGCTGCCCGGGACCAGACAGAGTGGCGCCAGGTTTGTGCTCATGCGCAAAGCGTTGACTGCCCAGGACCAGACTGAGCGGCGCCAGCCTTGTGCGCATGCTCAAGTCAAGAGGCGCTCAGATACTTTGTTTGCTGTTGTCTGGGTCTCTGGTCTCTTAAAAAGAAGCCTGTTTGTTTTTGCCTGTTTGTTCATTGCTGTTAGAGAGAGAAGAATAAAGAGCTGTTAACATCGCCATGTGTCTTCATCATTTGCACAAGAATAAAGTACATAACACTGGCGATGAAGGTGGGATCCTCTGCAAATTAAAGAGGAAATTTTATGGACTTACCCAAGAAGTCCTGAAGAGGGGAAGACGGTGTCTGAGTCAGTGTCCCAGCCTGCCAGTACAGCATCGCTGGATGGTGAGTTTGGCTAAAGGACCCTTTCCCCTATAGCAGTTTGCAGAGGAGCGATTGGTGAAGTTTGTAACTAAAGGATGGCGAAGATCGGGTGTTTGTCTGATTTTGATGTCTCACACCCAGAGAGATGGAATTCTTACGTAGCAAGGGTGGAGAATTATTTCAGAGTAAATCAAATTAGAGAAGATGGCTTGAAGGCTGCATCTCTGTTGTGTGTTTGTGAACAGGAAGCTTTTGAAATTGCAAAGAACCTGGTGGCCCCTGCACCTCTGGAGTCAGTGACATATACTGACTTGAAGAAGCTGTTGAAGGAACACTTCCAGCCTACGTTGTCTGTTATTACTTGGAGGCATACATTTGAACAGAGGGACCAGAGGCTGGGTGAATCTGCTACGGATTTTATTGCAGCCTTAAGAAGAGCAGCCAGACCTTGTGAGTTCAAGGATCTGGAAGAGAGGCTGTGAGATCGCTTCGTTTATGGGTTAAGGAACAGAGATTTTCAGCAGAAGATTTTTGCTAAGGAGGAAGTCTCTTTCCAAGATGTGCTACGAGAGGTGACAGCTGAGGAAGGCAAGGCCCCAGCATCTCCTCAGTGCGGAGGATACCACAAGTGAGCTGACTGCAGATTCCGCTCTGCCATTTGCTGGGCATGTGGCAGGCAAGGCCACATTGCCTCCATCTGTTTGGGTTGCCAGAAGGTCCAACCTCAGGAAGAATTGCTTCAGAAAGGTACCAGGGTCCCCAGCCAAGACAGGGTGGGTTTCTGCACATCGCACAAGAGTATTCTGAGGACAGGGACACACAAGCCCCTTAAGAAAAAACTTCACATTGACGTGAAGTTGCAAGGGATTCCCTTATCGATGGAGTTGGACACAAGGTCCCCTCTATCAATCATTTCACTTGATACCTTCAAAAGGATTTGCAGTAGTAGTGGCCTTTGAGTCAAACTCAGGCCATCGAATTTAATCCTCACTGTCTTCCAGAATTCCAAAGTCAGTGTGAAAGGGGAGGCTACACTCAAAGTGCAGCATAAGGCTTTTGGGGGCTTCCTAGAAGTGGTGGTAGTTGTGGGTGAACGCACAAGTCTTATTGGATTCGATTGGTTCTAGGCTGTTGGAATCCAAGTGACTGGGCTTCACAGCTTGCAAACGTTGGGCCTTGCAGAAGTCTGCAAGGAGTTTGTTGATGTGTTTAGCTCAGAGCTTGGCTCTTACAAGGGGCCTTCCATTGCATTATGTTTAGACCCAACTATCACGCCCATCAGGATCAAGCCTAGAAGGGTGCCTTTTGCCCTCAAAAGCAAGATAGATGCAGAGCTGGACAAGCTGCTCCAGTAGGGCATCTTAGAACCTGTGGACTGTAGTCCATGGGAAACCCCCATTGTAATGCATTTAAAGGCTAATGGAGAAATCCGCATATGCGCAGACTATAAGTGCACACTGAATAAAGCGTTGCAACAGCACGCATATCCAGTGCCTGTAGTAAGCCATATTCTGGCCTCCCTCAAAGGGGGGCGCCTTTTTGCAAAACTGGATTTGGCACAGGCCTATCAACAGCTACCTGTTGATGCGGTAACTACAGAGGCCCAAACAATTGTAACACATAAAGGGGCCTTTAAGGTTAAAAGACTGCAGTTTGGGGTAAATGTAGCCCCTGGCATATTCCAAAGTATCATGGAGAGCACACTTCGAGGTATTCCTGGGGTCTGTCCCTACTTCGACGACGTCCTCATTGCTGGGGAGTCATCTCAAAATCTAGCAGAAAGATTAAGGGCTGTCTTGCTTCATTTCCGCCAAGCAGGCCTTAAATTGAAACAAGACAAATGCAAAATAGGAGTCACTTCCACTGACTTCTTAGGCTACAGGACTGATGCTCAAGGCATCCACCTTGCTGAATCCAAGCTTCAAGCGATTCAGCAGGCCCCAAGTCCCAAGTCCAAGAATGAGCTGCAAGCTTTCTTGGGGCTCTTAAATTTTTATCATGCATTTCTCCCACATAAGGCCGCAGTGGCAGAGCTGTTATACTGGCTCTTAGACAAGCAGGCTCCATGGCTGTGGATTAAAGTCCATGAAAGGAGTTTCAATGAGGTTAAGGCCTTGGTCTCTTCAAATGCTGTATTAGCTCATTTCATTGAGCAACTGCCTATGTGCATTGCATGTGATGCATCTCCTTATGGGGTGGGAGCAGTACTTAGCCACCTGAAGGTTGATGGGACACAAGTCCCTGTAGCCTACTACTCAAGGACTCTGTCATCTGCAGAGAGGATTGACAGAGAAGCCTTGGCCATAGTGACTGGCATTAAGAAATTCCATGATTTCTTATATGGCCGCCACTTCACTGTCTACACAGACCATAAGCCTCTGCTGGGTTTGTTTACAACTAATAAACAGACACCACACATTATTTCACGTATGCTGAGATGGTCAATTTTCCTGTCAGCATATGATTATACACTCATTCACAAACCTGGAAAAGAGATGGGCCACGCAGATGGCCTCAGCAGATTATCTCTCAAACAAATAGAGGCAGATCCTGCTCCTGCTATTAATATTCTTTCCATTCAGGACTTGCCTGAATCTCCCCTCAATGCTAGGGACGTGGTTGCAGAAACTGCCACTGATCACACACTCACATGCGTGCTGACATGGGTCTTGTGAGGATGGCCTGACACGTGTCCAAATACGGAGTTTCAAAGCTTCTGGCAAAGGAAGCATGAGCTTTCTATGTTCAAAGGGTGCCTGTTATGGGGTAGTAGGGTAGTCATCCCAGCCTCATTGAGGTCTAGAATCTTGATCTCTCTGCATGAGGGACATTCTGGTATAGTAAGGATGAAAGTGCTCGCATGCAGCCATCTCTGGTGGCCTGGGCTCGATAAAGACATTGAGGCCCAGGTTCATGGGCACCAAGTGTGCCAACAGTCAAGGCCTGAAATGTCTCAAGCCCCTGTACATAGGTAGGAGGAAACACAAACCCCTTAGTCAAGGGTACATATAGATTATGCTGGGCCCTTTCAGGGGCAATTCTTCCTTCTCCTCGTTGACAGCCTTTCCAAGTGGCTAGAAGTTGTTCCTGTTTCCTCCACTACTACTGCCAGGACCATCCAGGTGTTGAGAGGAATTTTTGCCTCACATGGACTTCCAGATGTCCTGGTTTCAGATAATGGCCCCCAATTTACCTCTTTTGAGTTCCAGGCTTTTCTTCAAGCCAACTTCATCTGGTATGCGACGTCTTCCAATGGCCAAGCAGAGAGGATGGTGTGCACTACCAAAGATGCTCTCAAGAAACTGACTTATGGTAACTGGCATCACAGGTTAACAGATTTCCTTCTTGCAGACTGCACCATACCTTGCACAGCCACAGGGAAGAGCCCTGCTGAACTCCACTGGGGTCGCCGCCTCATCACTAAACTGGACAGGCTGCACCCTGACCTGATGGCTTCACAGGTGTCAGAATCGTGGGCACCTAGGAGACTCGAGCTGGGCAATCTAGTTTGGGCAAGAAACAATGGGCCCGGTCATCTCTGGGTCACAGCTGTGGTCTGCAAGGTCTCTGGGCCATTGTCATACAAAGTTGCCTTGGAAGATGACCACGTTCTGTGCAGACACATAGACCAACTGCATTGGAGATTGGACTCTCACCCTTCTGCTCTGGGGGGGGGAGGAGGACCATAATATGCATTCTGGGTCACAGTTTCCCAGGATTAACAGGCCCTCACCAGCTGCTACTGAGGCTGTTTGGGATTCATCCCAAGGTTCTGCAAGTGCTCCTAACAGGAATTCAATGGATAAGGGGTCATCCCACACATCCATAACTACTCCAGACAGGGAGTCACACCGGGGGTATCCACTGTATTCATATATGTCAGATAGTGCTCCAGACAGGGAGACTGACCGGGGGTATCCAAACAAATCACAAGCAGCAAGAGAAAAAGAATTCCAATAGGGGCGCTTGTCCAATTCCACAATTGCTCCCAAAAGGAGGTCACCAGCAAAGGGGGTTGCCATGGAGGCGACTCCTGACACTTTGGGCATGTGCTTGGGGGCCACAGAGTACTGGGGCACTTCTGCTACCCAGCACTCTCCATCTGCTGGCCTTGGGTTCGAGGGACAGTGTTCCCAAGAAGGATCCATTGTGGACCCGGGGACTTTCACCACTCCAAGGTATGCTCGCTTGGACTTAGAGGGTCCAGCCAGCCAGCAGATGGATGGGTCAACCGGGTATTTGGGGCACCAAAGTCCTGGCCTGCCTAGCCTACTAGGCAAGCAGGTAGGCCAGGCACCCTCACCGGGGTCACCTGGGGATTTAAGGCAACGCCCTGGCCTGCCTCGCCTGGTAGGCGAGAAGGTGGGCCAGGCAATCTCTTCTGGTCTTAGAAGATCGCAGCAGGCCAAGTGCCCACCTAAACATCTTAGGGAATTTGTGAAGTTGCTGTCAAGTCACTAGGGCTCTTTTCAGGAGGTCCCTGAATAAAGGGAGTACTCATGATGGAATATTGTAGTATTTTTTGATTTCGGAAACATTCATTGTATTACTGAACGTGAAGGGGGTGTGTCTGAGGGCAGACTCGATTATTCCACACACATTGGATATGATTATTGGAACTGTATGACACTCCTTCCAGTGCATGGTGCACATGTGTGTGTGCAAAGTATGTTCCATATAGGGGAGAGGGGTGTTGTGTCCTGAGCCTGCAAAAGCAGGCTCGGGACGTTGCATTGGTCCCGGGCATTCCAAAAGCTACCCAGGACCAGACAGAATGGCACCAGTCTTGTGCGCATGCACAAAGCATTGGCTGGCCAGGACCAGACTGAGCAGCGCCAGCCTTGTGCGCATGCACAAGGCAAGAAGTGCTCAGATACTTTGTTTGCCATTGTCCAGGTCTCTGATCTCGTAAAAAGAAGCCTGTTTGTTTTTGCCTGTTTGTTCATTGCTGTTAGAGAGAGAAGAATAAAGAGCTCTTAACATCGCCATGTGTCTTCATCATTTTCACAAGAACGAAGTACTTAACAAATACCATGGCTTTTTGTTCTGAGATCAGAGACTGGTTCTTGATATTTGTGAAATAAACAGGGTGTTGGAACATCCACTTGTTTCGCTCAAGAAATATTGTTAAACTCATTAAAACACATTTGGCTTTGTTCAGAATTCCCCTAATAATTAATCTAAATAGGCAATTGTAAATTTACATTCTTTTATTGGAGGTGATAGGCTAAAATGCCAAGAATATTAGTTATTGCTAAGTTTTATATTGTATTTATAATACTTTGTATTCTATGGAATAAGATTTTGAAATATGAGTTGTGGTTTTAAAAAATAATAAAGTAATAAAAAGAGTATTGTTATATTAATTACACTTTCCATTCAAACAAAATATTTGCTGGAAATTCAAGAAGAGTTATGTACTAATCAATCATCTGTAATGCCACGCTGTACAATGTGAGATATTTTAAAACATAATCCGGTATCGCAACATTGATTTTAGAAAAGTTGCTTTTAATAGTAAGATCATAAATTATACATGTACATTGCCAAAGAGGTGACACTAAATGTATCACAACCACATTAATTGCTTCTGTCATAAACTGACTGTGAGTGGGGTTAGGGAAACTGGAGGAGAGGGAAATTCTCAGAGAAGCTTGTAGCACAGCGGTTCTCAACCTTTTCCAGGCTGCGACCCTTGCCTGCACCGTGCATGCGCGGTGCGACGGCCCGCATCATGCATGTGCAGCGCGACGGCCTGCATCGCGCATGCGTGGCGTGCACGCAACGACCCATACCGTGCATGCATGGCGCGATGGCCCGCATGCGCGGTGCTGCCCCCTGCGCCGGCCAAGGGGGAAAAAATGGCAGACTGCAGTGTTTGGTGACCCCCGTGAAATAGTCGTTCGACCCCAAATGGGGTCGCGACCCATAGGTTGAGAACCGCTGTTGTAGCAGTAACAGGGTTAAAACTGTACTTTCCACTACCTGGGAGGAGCAGGAAAAGTAAGCTTTATTTTCAGTTCTGCCTCAAATTGTTCTAATTTATGTAACAAAACTAACCTACGACACCCAATGAGCTCCTATGAGCAGACATAGGAAAATTAACATGTTGCTGCTGAGGCAAATCAGTTTATAGTTATATTCACATCAAAGACTAGCCAAAAGGTTGACAACCTCTTCCTTTTAGTTCAGCCTACTGTCTCAGTGAGCATTCATAAAGACCTAGAACAGTGATGGCAAACCTTTTAGAGACTGAGTGCCCAAATTGCAACCCAAAATCCACTTATTCATCATCGAGTGCCAGGTGGGTGTGGCCAATTGGGTGGGTGTGGCTACAGTGGTACTGGCATACTGGGTGGGACTAAAAAGTTCAATCAATCAATTCCAACTTTGCAAGATCTTTTTTTTCCCGCAAGAAGTTGAAATTGACTGATTGAACCTTTTTTTTTTTGCACATGGCGGCGGAGGCCTAAAGCCAAAAGATTTTATAAAACCCAGCTAAAGGCCTAGTGCTGGGGTGACGGCACGTGTGCCCACAGAGAGGGCTCTGAGTGCCACCTCTGGCACCCGTGCCATAGGTTCACCACCACTGACCTAGAATGAACTGATCTATCGGGAGTGGTACAACAGCTGATATTAAACAAGTAACTAAACCCAAGGTATCGATTCAATTGTTTAAAACAATACACACACACACACACACACACACACACACACACACACAGAGCATAGCACACAAAAAGAGCTCCAGTATATGTCTTCCCTGGCCCTGGAAAGAAGTTTCTATGAGCATCTGCAGATTTAGATCTAGTTTGAGTCAGAGAAAAGGAGTATACGTATAATGATGATAGTACCAATCCAGCATGATGTCATGTTGGTTCAGAGTTAGGCTGGTTCTGTTCAAGAACTAAAGCCTGAAGCTAATCAAAAACAATGTGTAATTCATGTTCAATTTGATAGAATATGTCTCTCACTAATACCTATTGATGACTCACAAGCCATATCTCCAAATACCAGCAAAGAATATACTGGTGCTTATTCCAGAGTTGTATCTACATTTATGAACAGCATTTGTTAGTTTCTTATTTGTGGAAGCTCCTTGCCACTGAATTTCTGAAACAGTCTTCATTGCCGAAGAAGCCTGATTCTGAAACTATACCTTCCTGCTTTCCTTTCCCTTTGGTTATCAAGCCAGTCAGATTTTAAGTTCACCTTTAAGGATTCTGCAAAACACCATCTATACTGAAATTCTGAATCATTCTGTAATCTGTGTCTGATTTCATGGAAAGAAAGGTTTTCCAATAATTATCCAGGCAAATGATGCTGAAATTCTACGACAGACACCAATTGTCCTTAGGAGAATCTTGCGATCTGTTGTTTAGTATTGCACTGATAATCATTTTCTGATTGTAGTGTTTGCACAAGGCCCTAAGATTAAAATTGGAATATCATCAAGAAGGTCTAAGAGTGTAAATATCTGGGGTTATTATTATTATTATTATTATTATTATTATTATTAATAATAATAATAATAATAATAATAATAAAGTTGGAAGTGACCTTAGAGGTCATCAAGTCCAACCCCCTGCTCAGGCAGGAAACCCTACACCATTTCAGACAGATGGCTGTCTAGTCTCTTCTTAAAAACTTCCAGTGTTGGAGCATTCACTGCTTCTGGAGGCAGGTTGTTCCACTGTTGTTAATTGTTCTAACTGTCAGGAAGTTTCTCCTTAGTTCTAGGTTGCTTCTCTCCTTGATTAGTTTCCATCCATTGCTTCTTGTCCTACTTCTTGTCCTGTCTTATTCTGTGCCTCAGATAAAGAGAGGGTCAAAATTGAATTTATAGCATAGACAGTACAGATAAATTCTGCAGAGGTCTTAATATGCTTCTGTGAGAAAAGAAATGAGTTTTGTGCCTGTTCCCATCAAATTACAGATTTGCCTAATTACTGTATATGTTGCTCAGACCTGATTTGATTGGATGGTTTATAAAACCTGTAAATGAACTATTTCAGGCCAAAGTTACTGGATCATCTGATACATGGAATCTAGATAGGTCTCCACTTCAATTACTGCTTCCTCCACTGATCCAACCCAAATTCCTCATGATAAAATCAGGTGTGATCCATTTACTTATTCATGCTTGGATTATGTTCTTTACTCTCATAAATAGGCTTGACTCTCTGCTAAATTGCAGTCAATATAGATTCTGATTTTGGTGGATAAATGATGGATGGTTTATCTCTAGAGTTTTAGATGTCTATTAGTTACAATTAAACTCGGGTGATCCTCAAATTCTAGAGATTGGATACTATATCCATTTGACTTTGAATGAGAGTCTGCAGTCAGGCAAATATTGGAACTGATTAACCATCTAAAAGTCTTCTCCCAGTTTCAAACCATTTCATCAGCTCTGCTGTAAGGCAAATTTAAAAGGTTATCTTATGAGAATCATACTTGCCCTTGTTGCAAAAGACAGCCAAACTATAGCATATATCCTAAAATTTTACAGGAATCTACACATTGCATCCTGTTTGTCTTCACCAAGCAGAACAGGTAGGGAAAGGGCAGAATTGATTGCTTACTGACTGGATGAATACATCTGCTTTATTCTACTATTCATGCCTAGCATACTGGCAGCTTGACTTGATTACTGTATTGGAGCACAATGAAACAGCTATCAATTTGGACTATAAAATTCCAACTGACCACTAGATGACAGAAATAAGCTTTCTCTCCCTGTCCCCCCATTCCCCTCTAGTGATTCAGTCTTCTGGAGTCATACAGACATTGTTGTGTCAGAATAAAAACAATAGGGGCAGACTTCATATTATTTTAGAGATGGTTAGTTGGTACTATGCATTTACTTTAAGATACTAGTGGAGAAATGAGAAATGTTTTACCAGATTACACTCCTCATGGCACAAACTGGCACCAAAAAGTTATGTTTAAAATAACTTTTTCTTTGTTAGAAAATTCAGAGAAACAAAGAAAAACATGAATGGATATTGGATTTGGATAAAAGCCATCAGATTCTTCCAGAATGGAGATTCAGGGAAAAATAATTATGACATCAAATGGACATCAATGACCATTTTGTTTTCTTACTGCTCCTAGAAATTCTATGTATGATCCCCCCCCCGAATCGTAGAGAATTTTTACTCGACAATCTGAATTGTGCTCTGTCTTCCTTCTATCGGCCACTCTTGCCCTCAAGACACAATGCCTCCAGCAAGATCTTCCTTGGTTAGTTAACTTCAGGGTGGTAAGGAATGTTCTGCTTGTATAGGATTTTTTTTTATTAAACTGTCTCTCAGGGGATTGTCTATGAAAGGTATTAGGTATTAAAGATATTAGGTTATAGTCATCTCAGTATGATGATTACAGCAGGTTATCTGTTTGTGAGTAAAGGGGTGCATAAGGATTTAGCTGGGTAGTCTGGAAATATTACTAATAGTAGGGGACGTCTAGAGATTTATCTGATTAGAGCAGAGTTCTCTAAGTGGTCGGTATCAGCTCCCTTCTATCCAAAGGGTAGTTGCTACTATTGTTGTTGTTGTTATGGTTCACTGCCCAATCAGTCTGCTGTTCAGACATCATTTGGCATTTTTATCTATTTTTATCCATCTAGCGGATCCTTCGTAACCTGGGATAGGCAGCTCTGGACATATGATGGTGTTAAAGGTATTGTCGCAAAATATAAGATATTCCAAGTAAAGTTGCCTTTGCAATTGGCTGATGGTAATTTTGTCAATGCCAGTGGTGTTCAATGGGTGCTTCAGTTGTTTTGGGATTACTATTACTATTCATAGTTTTATTAGTTTAAGTAGTATTTATTAAATTATTTGCGTATAATAAATGAGGGTAGATGAACAATCTGAAATTTCATGAAGGGGTTGATGAACTGAAGAGTTTGGAAACCTCTGGGAAACCCTGGTTTAGAGGTACCCATTATAATTTCTTAGGCAAGCCCAACATAAGAAGGCAGGACTGAGAAAACAAGAATCAGATACATTTTAGTAAGAAGCTAGATATTAAATGTCATAAAATCATTTGTCCCTTTTACCTTACTTCTTACTTTTTTAGTTTTGCTGCAGATCAAATACTCCTAAACAAGAATTTTAAAGCAGTAAATAAAGTAGACAGATAAAACTAATAATTTATTGGTTCAGATATATAAATTAATCTTATAGCTTTTATGGTTGCTATGTTTACAATTTATTTATTCTCTTACCTATCTATAATCTTACAGTTCCTTCCTTCCTTCCTTCCTTCCTTCCTTCCTTCCTTCCTTCCTTCCTTCCTTCCTTCCTTCCTTATAATAAATATTTTATTCATTCATTCATTTCTAGAATTAGGGGTACAGTTCAGAATTTTGAAAAGGGTAATAGGTATCTCCAGCTGTGCTTTATTACTATTATCTATAATAGTATAATGGGTGTAATATTCTCTGAAAGTTTAAATATTTTCTTCCAAGGTTTTCTGCAGTATGGACGAGTTGCAATTTATTAGATAAGCCACTATGTGCTCTATCATCTGTTGATTATTTAAGCCTAGAGTTCTCATGTTTCTTTTTTCAGCTTCCTCACAATCTCTAATATCCTGTTAGTGAACTTCAGGCTACCAAGATGAATGACTGTACACTCCTTTCCTTTGGAATAGGCAGCATGCTACAACCTATACCGAGACAAAATTTTGCATCAGCGCATATAGGCTGCAACAACAGATAATGAGGAGAATCAGAATCCAGCTGTTTTAACAGTTATAGCAAATAATGCATGCTATTTTAAAGTGATTTTTTATTATACATTGTTTATTGTCTACACCTTTTAATACATGCAGACTATTTTACATTACTAATTTTTAAATATAATTAGTTCATTTATAGGGGCCAGGGAAGGATGAAAGATATCTAATCCAACTGCAGTCAGATTCTAATGACATTTGAGGTTTCAGATAGAACCGACAGTTGCCAAAAATTAAGGTTCCTATATTAATTTTAGAAATTTATCTTGTTTAACCTAATTTTGGAAGAGTAGAATTGAATGAGTGTAGAAAACAGGTTTTTTTTAAAAAATGAAAAAAATCACCTATAAAATTAAAATCAATGAGCAACTTTACTACTGTAAGAGACCCAGTTAGCAAGGTTTCCAGGCCAACAAGATGAAATTTTGTATACTCTTTTATTCATAGATAGTGGAAAAAATAGCCATGATTATATTACATTACCATCATTTTAATGTGAATTAAGGTTACAATAATCCATTAGGGAATAACAAGGGAAACATAAGACCGTGGTCCATGATTTCGTTGTTATCCGTATTTAAGTTTAGTGGTAGAAGCCTGTCATATGCAACCTACAAATCTACAAATATGTTGGGACTTTAATTGCTGTCTAGTAATTTTGGAAGTTGTAGTCCAGATAAACTGCAGACTTCCAAGACCTGGAAGAATTCAGATTGGAAAAGACTCTTATATGAGACTCAAGACATGTCTACCATAATATAAATGTCTCTAATTATTATTCTTATTAAAGTTGACAGCTTTAATCTGAATCTTAATAAATATATGTTACAGACAAAAAAGGGTGGGTGGGCAGCATCTGAAATGATATAAAAAAAGTCAAAGTGAGAACTGGATATCTATTGCAGACTGTAATTATATAAAATGAAGTATCTTTACCCTTTGGAATATGATAGGTTGCTAGGGGATAGGGGGATATAAACATGTATGTTCTTAACAAGCTACCATTTAGTAAATAATAGATTGAATACTTTGTAAGAAGTGACAATTCATTATTCATCTACTATAGAAAAGCCAGAGCCAGCATTGGGGGCATATTCTGCATTCAGTTAACAAATTATAAATTCAGCTCTGGGGCATAATTTTGCTAAGAAATTGAACAAGCTCGCTACTTGTTTTGAGTGGAAAAGGTTGAATTCCAAGAAATAAATGTTTAATTTAAATCAATGTACCAACAGCTTTATCCATCTCTAACAGAATAGCCAGGAGGCAATTAATACAAGTTATCTACAGTCAGGTCATTTAGGCAGCAATTTCACTTGGTGTAAATGTCTGGATCAAAAATACCAGAGAGAGCACTTTTTACAATGACTTGTCTCATTGCAATACTTGCTCAGAAGATAAATATTGTGCTCAATTCATTATTTTAATATTCTCCCGGTGTGAAATGGGCAATCCAAGTGTTCAAAGCTACTCAGCCATGGAGACCTGCATTACCTGAGAAATCGTTTATAGCAAATTTTTCCTCTTTGTGCAGAGGGAATTTTTGGCTAGATTTGGGGAATGTTTTTTGGCAACAATAGGTTTACATTAGTATTTTCAGATAATTGATGTTTCCATTTCCCTTCTGCTGTAGGAGAGTCCTGAAGAGCACTAATTCAAATTTGATTTTTGATTGAAAAGTAGTCAACCAAGGAAATATTCATACATTTTCTGAATAGCTGTCTTTTCTTCAATTGTGCTTATGGTACCAGGTCTTCAGCATCATTGCCCTCACTCAGGCTGTTCTGTTTTTCTCTTTCCTAAAGAAGTAATTAATTTCTTACTAAGTTCACATATGGTAGGTGGGACATGAGTTAATCCATTCATTTCTTTTCCAGGTACCATCTTTTAGTTATTTGTTAGATTTAGACTTGTCTTTTACCCAGGAACTTACAGTGATGTATATAGCTTTTCTTCCACTGGTTTTCCACACAATAATCCTGTGAAATGGGTAAATTGTGAAAAAGTAATGGGGACCAAACTAACTCAGTGAGTTTCTATGAATGAAGGTGGTCTAGAACTCAGGTTTCTCTGCTTACCTTAACTACAACATCATATTAGGTCTCTTGTTAAGATAAAATGGTTTAGGCCAGATCAAGAATAGGATTCACAGATTTGAGTGGAATCCAACTTTGTTGAGATACCCTGATGTAACAGAATTTTGAAAACCAGACAAAATTTTCCTTCTATCCCTCTTGTATCCAAGAAATTCAAGGCCAGGTTAATTAAGTTGCTTTCTAATGTTCTCTTCTTGTCCTGGGCTCAAATCATGTTTTTCTAACAACTTTGACAGTTTTCACAAGGTCATCTCTGGTTCTCTACAACTGAAAACACAAAATCCACTCTAGAAATGAAATTGCTTTTTAGTTTCAGGGGTAATTAAAACAGGCAAGAGAATAAGATAAGAAATGTTGTTTTTCTTGGAGGTTGAGATCTATTTGATCATGATTTAATTTTGAAGTTGGAGCAATAGAATGTGAAAAGATAGGGCCTTATGCATCCCCCTCCCAATCATCGGGACTTGGGATATTCTTTAATTCGATATAAGATATTTTTTAAAAAAAAAACATTGAAGGGTTCTTTTGGAAACAGTTAAATGATTTGTCAAGTGATATAACCCAAACCTCTGTCAAAACAATGTTGTCTAATTTAAAAATGCTTATATTTATTGCTTATGACATTCAGGGAAAGTGAAGATCCTTGTTTTTAAGAGAGTGGATTTTAGATCACTATCTATAATGTTACTAAGCTTGAGTATATCAGAAAAATTGGCATGGAAGCAAATTCTGATTTGACATATTGGAGCCTTGATAGAGAGCCACTTCCTCACTTTTTTTAGGAAGTGTGACAATATCATATATAATAGAGATGATCTCAAAGATTGTACCACCCACCTATCACATAATCTATCATTAAAGATAATACATGTCCAAGTGTTTGCACCAAGTATTTGGGTGATTTAAGGGTACTTGTGTACCCTTCAGGGCTGTGACAAAACTGGCCTTCTTAGAAATCTTCATCCAATCCAGATTTCTAATCTACTGCTGTGTGAAGTACTTTATCATCTTCACAAATTCTATATATCTACATTCTTATGAACTACATTCTTCTGTATTCTGGGCTGAGAGTTGTTAGTTTATATTTGATTTTTCCTGGAGCTTTAATAACATTTCAGTTCTACTTTAAGCAGCAATGTATCTTGAGCATTTTACATTGAATGTCATATGGAATGATGTCTCTTGCCTATTCATACTTGAATTTATTTCATCTTCCAGTTTATATTGTTGCAATGCACTCTGCACTCTGAAGCCATCCAGAAGCCATTACGAGTTCAGAATTGTGCAGTGATGGCTGATCCTAGGTTTACTCATGTAACATCTCTGTTGTGCGAGCTACACTGGCTCCTAGTTTCCTTCTGGATGCAGTAAGGTGACCAACTTTTTTACAATGAAAAGGAGGACACAAATAAATTGAAGAAATTGAAGAAAAAAATATCGTAAATAAAAGAAACATTTTATTCATTGCAACAATAATACAGACAACTTGCATGTGCAAAGTTTGCCAGCTGGGTGTTTTGGCGCGCTCAGCAGCAATTCCTATTGGCTTTCAAAAGCCAATAGTGGGCGTAGCACAGCTTATGCAAAAGTTGAAAACAAAACCCATCAAAAAAAGGTGCCGGAACGCCGTTCTGAGCGTTCTATGAGGGGGAAATAAGCCCTGCAGATTAGTCTTCAAATATCGAAAAGGAGGACATGAAGGAGGACACTTTTTGAGGGAAAACAGAACTTACAAAAGGAGGACTGTCCTCCCTAAAGGAGGATGGTTGGTCTGGTCACCTTAGGATGCAGTTCAAGGTGCAGGTTGTCACCTTGAAAGCTCTACGTGGCTCAGGCCAGGTTATCTTTCGAACTGCCTCTCCCTAAGAACTGCTACCTGCCCTACCAAATCAGATTGGGCAGGCAGTCCCTTCCCTTCCCTCAGACATTGCCATCTAATGGGAACTAGGAAGGTGGCTTATCCATAGGAGCCCCTGTCCTATAAATTGTCTTCCTGAAATTCAACAGGCCTCTACCCTCCAAGCCTTCTGAAAAGCACTAACGATCTGGCTTTCCTCCCTTCCTCTCTGACATACACATCCACAGACGCACACACACACACTTACTTTTGGTGAGCATAAAGCATTGGGCTGTGACCATCTACTAGTTCTCTTTTTAAGAATACCTTGTTACCTATAGAAGGCACAAAAGCATTCCTCAAATAAAACTGATGTGGTTGTTGCTTTGTGCTGTAGAATGTCAGGCAGCCGTTTAATATATTTTAGAAAGTTAGAAAACATTAAAACCAAGTCTAGGAGGGAATCTGGTGGGTACCAAAGAAGGCGCCTACAGGCACTAACACGGATACCTAATTCTGTAATCAACAAAACAAGCTAATATAGCAATAGCAATAGCTTTTAGACTTAAATACCGCCCCATAATGCTTTACTATGGGGTGATATATAAGGGCTGGGTAGTTTACAATGTAAGGACTTTGCCCCCAACAGTCTAGATCCTCATTTTACTGACTTTGGAAGGATGGAAGGCTGAGTCAGTCTTGAGTAAATCAGGATCAAAATCCAGGCTGTGGGCAGAGTTCACCTGCAATACTGCATTCTCACCACTGCATCACCAGTACTCCCTGGTGTATTTTTTCTAAGACAGATGATTGCAGACTAATTACAGAATCTACTAGCCTGATTACCTGCTCCCTCCACTTCTTCATTTTCTATCCCTCCTTCAAAACCCTCTGTGCTACTGTTGTCCTTACTTCTGAATGCTGCAGAATTATTATTTTGCAGTATTATTATTAAATATTACAGGCAGTAGATGCCCATGCTGCTAAATGTGTGCATAGCTTTAACAATTCACACACAATAGATACATTTGCTTTCAGGATTTTCCATGTAGGTCACCGTTGGAGATAAATAATGTTGCCTTTGTGTTGGGAGAGGATATGATAGAAGGATTTCTTTCTTTTTTTTTTTTTCAACAGTGCCTTTAATCTGTAAAGAAAAAAAGCTTTTGACCAAAAAGGTCTCCAAGTGTCCCCTTTCTATGTAAAAGAATAAAGCAATGTACCTTGCTTTTATCAAGTGTTCATGAATAGACAGCTCAGTAAAAGCAATGTAGATTTTTGGGTATTTTCCTGATCCTCAGAATGGTAGATAGATTTGGAGGTGACATAGAGTTGAGGCCAAGGCTGAAAGCAATCACCCAATAAGAAACATAATAATGCAGTTTCTATATAATCTTAATTGCTAATGTAGCTATGAAAAATTTAGAATTAGCTTCGTTCAGGGAACTACAGCTTGAAGAATTAGATCTGGAAACGATTCTTATGCTGTCATTCTCATTTTTCAAGCTCTCATACTCTACCAAGTTCTAACTGAATGAATTTGCTCTGAAAGTTCTAAAATCCTTATTTGATTAGATGATATTGATTAGTGAACTAAGGAACTTAACATTGTGTGACTTTTAATAAATAGCTTCCTATATGAGAAAAAAAAGATAACTTTTAGGAACACATAATTTGTCCTTTCCTAATATTTAGACTGATGCCATCTCAGTACTAATGACACACAACTACTCTTTATTTTGGGAAGTGGTTCAGCAATCTGAATAGCACCAGGTGGCTGGATGCAGGTATTTTTTAAAATATTTTTATAATGCCATTGATTCAGAATTATTTCGCACCAGTTTGAATAGTTATGTAGAAAACAACTTAAAGCACTGCAAGCACACAAGGACTGAGTAAGAAACCTCTCAGAGGATATGTTGTTCAGGACTCCTCAGTCCTGAAGCCATCCCTGCCTAATTTATATTGTAATTTTCATATTTGTGTTCTGGTTTTATTCTATTCCATTCTATCTTATAGCTAGCTACAGTAGCTATATTTTATTATCTATCTATCTATCTATCTATCTATCTATCTATCTATCTATCTATCTATCTATCTATCTATCTATCTATCTATCTATCTATCTATAACCACCATTTGGAAACAAGAATTGTTTATTACCAACATTTCAAAGAATTTAAATGCTGGTTCTATGTCTTGAATGCATCAGATGGACAACATCAGAATTAAGTGACTACATCAGGGGTGTCAAACTCAATTTCATTGAGGGCTGCATCAGTATTACAGTTGCCCTGGGGGGGGCGGGTGGATGTGGCCGGGGGGGCTACTG
This sequence comes from Bothrops alternatus, assembly GCA_034064705.1. Lineage (NCBI taxonomy): Eukaryota > Metazoa > Chordata > Lepidosauria > Squamata > Viperidae > Bothrops > Bothrops alternatus. The sequence continues at coordinate 11,857,625 of JARGCV010000087.1, forward strand.
GGTGGGTGTGGATGGAGTGGGTGTGGCCTACTGGGTGGGCGTGGCCAGCTCTACATCGTTTGCATGAAGGGTGCCTGTGGGGGCCTCCGCAGGAGTGGGACAGATCTGAACGTCTCTGGCAGAAGGGGATGGGACCAGGGCAAGTGCCAAAGTATGGTCTGCTGGAGGAGGCTCACTGTTCCTCTCAGGCCATGTGGGGGACTGGATGGTGGTGCAGGCTGCTCAGAGTCCTGGGCAGCAGAGGTCAAACACCCAGCCTGGCCCTCAAGCACCCATGGCACCAAGCCCAGCCCCACTTCCCTAAGGGGGCACTCAGCTGCACTTACTTCCTCCTCAAGGCGGCTGCTGCTGTGCTTGCTCTCCTTACCAGGTTGTTCATGATGGGCATGAGTGCAAAATCAGAGGGAGGCCCATTCCCTCTCCATGGGAGGAGACCTGGCTTTGTATCCAAATCTTCCTTAGGAATAGGATGGGAGACCCCCAGGATAGGCCAAGGGGATGATGAAAGGGCAGCAGTGCAGGACTAAGGCAGGACTTCCCTCAGACCCTCCCTCTCCTTCTTACCTTTCCTTCCTTCCTTCCTTCCTACCTAAGTACAGAGTGGTGGGAAAATATTTGAAATGAGGGAGAGAGAAAAATAGGCAAGAAATGCAGCTGGGGAGGTGTCACCCTTCGTGAAGAATGAAGAAATGCACCATCGCCTGGAAGTGGCCAGCACATGACCCTCACCTACTTCACATATTTGGGTTGGTGGGCTCTGGGGGAGGGGATGCCATGAGCAGAGTGAGACCTGCACAATGCTGCCCAGCCCCCAGCCTGCCCAGTTTTGACAGGCAGCGGGGTGCTCTCCTCACAGCGGTGAGAGGCTGAGTCGGGCAGTGTGAAGCTTGCCGGCTTTGCACCTTGCTGCCTGCTGAAACTGGGCAGGCTGGTGGCTAGGCAGCATTGCACTTCTCATCAGATTCATTCCACCCAGCTCAGCACTCAGCACTGTGAGGAGAGCGCCCGGCTGCCTGCCGAAACCCCTCCCCCGAAGCCCATCAAGCTGGATATGTGAAGCAGGCAAGGGCAATTTGCTAGCCACTTCCAGGCGATGGTGCATTTCTTCATTCCTCACAAAGGATGACACTTCCCCACCATGCACCCAGGGGGTGGGGCCGATGCAGCAGGGGCTGGTTCCTTGCTGTTTCCAGACAGCCTTGTGGAGCTAAGACTGATGCATTTCAGCATAGATGGCCACCACAAAATTGTACATTGGCTCCTGGCCGGCCTGGGCCAGGGCCAAGGCAGCAGGGGCCATTCCCTCATTGTTTCCAGGATGGCTTCGTGGGCCACATGAAACCACTTCGTGGGCTGCATCTGGTCCCCAGGCCTTGTGTTTGACATGTCTGGACTACATAATAGGAAACAGAATAGCAATAGCACTTATATACCTTATCACAGTGCTTTACAGCCCACTCTAAACATTAGAGTCAGCATATTGCCCCCAACAAACTGGGTCCTCATTTTACAGACTTCAGAAGGATGGAAGGCTGAGTTAACCTTGAGCCAGTCAGGATCAAACTTCTGGCAGTCAGCAGAATTAGTTTGCAATACAGCATTCTAACCACTGCGCCACCACTGAATCTTATGAAGATGGAGAAATGCACTCCAGTCAGTCAGGATATTTCCAGGTTCCAAGTGTCAAATACATTGATGAAACTTACAAAATGAAAGAATCATGTGTGTCAGCAAGAACTGACCTGCCAGAATATGAGATCAAAGTAAGAAACATTTTATTATTCTAATAATCAAAAAAGAAAAAAAATATTTTGAAAACCAAAGAATAAAATATTCTCAATATTTCAAGAAGGAAAGCTATCATGATAATCAGGAGGAAAATGGAGGGTGAAAGCTTTGGGCCACAAGAAGGATGTATTTTGAGGCTTTCACCATTAAGCAAGGAAGCATAAAAGAGATATTTAACTCAATAACATCACCAAACAGAGGAAAACAAGAAAAGAAAAATTATATGGTTTTAAGAACTATCAAAGAAATTGCAGTAAAATGTACAAGATACTCTAAAAGTAATCTTGGGAAAGATATAAGAAAGTCAGATTAAATTAAAAGAAGATGGAAATACTTTATTGAAACCCTTTACAAATAAAATTATAAAGTGATAGAAATATTTGTAGGGAGAAAATATAATCAGGGATTAACTTCACTATAAAGTAAAGTATGAGAAGCAATAGTTCAGGTATCATGTAGATAAGCACCTGGCATAGATAAATAACACTGAACTGTTTAAAAATGCAGGAGAAGAGGCAATTAAAATTTTAACAGTTCTATATCAACAACCATGGAAGAAAATTTGGTAGCCTAGAAATTGAAAAAGGTTGGTGTATATATCTATACTAATGAAGGGACTTGTAAGCAAACATTTTACTTAAGGAGAAAAAGTAAAATTATACATAGAAATAAAAATGCCAACTCTCAACCAAAAATAAATGGATTAATAATGGATTAAAGAGAGAACAAAATAATTTAATCTTGATTTTACTGATCTTTGCTTTATTGATTATGTAGAACTAATGGATACACTGGATCATTTGATCATCCTTCTGAGGAATTTTTATAACAAGACAGAAGACAGAAATTTATTAGAGAAATAACTTTGGAGTTTGTAAGACTTCAGATTCCTATAACTAAACTACTTTGAGAAATCTATTTCCAAACTTCAACCCACTCTTCTGTTTTAGCCATGAAGATGACTTGAAATTTTGCCAAATCATATTTGTCCCAGTCCATGATTCTTTATCTCTCCCACTCAAGGTAAATCCCAATTACTTTTCAAATGATCCATTGATAGTATTTCAAATAAGGTCTGTTTCATTGACTTCCCCCTTGTAGTTGACATCATATTGTCGGAGGGAGGGAAGGAAGGAAGGAAGGAAGGGAGTAAGTTTTCAAAATGAAAAGTATGGATTCATGTTAAACATTAAGAAGACAAAGTACTTAGTGAATTCACAGCTGGGAGTCAAGAAGTGATAGATAGTTTTGTTTTCTTGGACTCAATAATAGTTACATTTGGCCAGTTTGCTGGGGAAGAAAGAGAAGATTAATCTTTGGGAGGAAAACAACAACAAAATGACATGATGTTGAAGGATAAGGATATTTCTATAGCAACAAAATATTAGAATAGTTAAAACAATGTTTTTTTTCCCCTGGCAGTATATGTCTATGAACACTGGACATTGAAAAAGGGCAAGGGAAAGAAGATCTATTCCTTCAAATTGTGTATTTGTAAATGGTTACTAAGGGTACCAGGGGAACCAATCAATCAGCCCTGACCAAAATGAACACTGACTGCTTCCTTGAGATGATGACCAGCAGGACAAATGTATATGCTTTGGGAATGTGATGTGAGCAGATGATTGATTGGGAAAAGAACTATGCTTGGCAAGGTTGAGGAAGGGAAAACAATAGATAAGGTGGATAGATGAGTTCAAGATGATTGCTTGAATCTCATTGGAAGATCTTTGGATTATTATTGAGAACCAAGTTAAGGTAGTGGGCCATAAAGTTGCCAGGGTTCAAATCCAACTTAATGACACTTAACTTACTATACAACTGTTACACCAAAGCCTTTTTGTCCTAGATAGTGTTATAATATATGTGGCCTAACCCAAAACATTTTGTTTATCTACAGCAGGCTGATCCAATTGTTCCAATGGTGGCCCACATGATTTTCCAAAAGTTAATTTTCTGTCATGAAAGCAGTTTGCACTTTTCAAATGTGGTCTAGTCTGAAACATTTTGGAATTTTCTGGAACATTCCTTTCCCAGAATGGAAGTTTTTATGTATTTTTACTCTGTCATATACATAGCCACATTGCACATATGCACAGAAATCCACATGTAGGCACTCAGAATTATTGACATAGAAAACTGGAATTAAAATTGTATTTTGGCATTTCCTTTTATGTGTTACTTATCAATGTGCCAGAAGGAATTTACTTTTAATTCTTCTGACAGGGGTCAGCAAATTTCTTCTGTCTAGGGGCCAAGATCTGGTCCCTATAGCTAATAAATGAAAGTATAAACTATGAATACTGTTTATTTTATTTGAGTACTCTACTATTCTGTCTTATGACAGCCAATCTGAGGCAGTGGATAAGGCACCAGAATAGAAACCAGGAGAAAATAGGCAAAAACCTACTGGCTAACTTTGGGTCAGTCAGATTCTTTCAGCCTTAAAAAGAAGAAGGCATATATTGCTATTGCTGTCTCCTTTCCAAGGCTGAGAGCATCTGAATGACCCAAAGTCAACCACTAAGTTTTGTGCCTATGGTAGGACTAGAACTCCAGTCTGAAAAAAATCTCGCCACAAAACCTGCAGGGATTAGTCCAGGAAGTCACCAGGAGTCAACACTGACTTGAAAATGCACATACACTCACTGAATTACACAGGCACAAACATCTTAAGGACACGGCAATTCACGTGACATTTGGTATTGCCTGTTGCTTGAAAGCAGTGAGGGGGTAAGCTTTGGTTGCTACTTCTCCTTCTGCCACCACCCTTTTCCTTCTCTTTCTATGTACCTCCACATTCCTACCTTTTCCTCCTTCTCCTTTTTTCAGGCAGGCCTAACCAGGCTCATCTGTGTCCCTGGAGAGCAGGGTAATGAGGTTCGCACAGATTGTTAGGGGGGAAACTACAGTGGTTGCAGTCTTTTACTTGGCTCACTTGACCCATGCTGAGAGTGGCTACTGCCACCATTTCATGTTTCTTCTCGGCCTCAGAACCTGTTCTTGTCAGCTCTGGACATGTTGCTCTGCTGAGGTAACTGATGAATCCCTCACCAAAATAGATGACCATTCTTTCTCTCTCTGGGATGAATGCTCTGGCAATTGGGAGGACTCAGTGGGTCAAACCATACAGATGTATTTCGTTTTTTAGGGAAAGAGAGGAAGACATTGCCAAAGGAGAAAATGAGGGTGTACTTTGCGGTCTTGCTGGTGCCTCTTGTAGTTGGGGAAAGAAATACTTATGGACAGATGAGGAAGAGACTCCAGTAACTATAAACATATACCATAGCTATATTTATATACAGGCTTGTAACCCTGTCCAAATTGTTACCATTTATTAAAATAACTCAGTTCTATATTTGACCTGAGATAGAATAACAAGCTTGACTTTTTTTTTTAAGGACCACTGTGGATCAGGTGGATATGACATTTCTTTTTCGGACTATGAACCAGATGGTTTTGGGTGGTGGGCCAGATCTGTCTCAAAGACTAAAAGACCACTGCCTTATCATTCCCTTATCATTGGGAGGCAATGGCAGACTCCACACAGAAAGAAGCTATGTCCCCAGTGATGAAGAGAGAGTCTAAATCAGCGGTTCTCAACCTGTGGGTCGCGACCCTTTTGGGGGTTGCACGAGCCTTTCACAAGGGTCACCTAAGACCATCAGAAAACACATATTTCCGATGGTCTTAGGCAGGGCTTGTCAACGCCTTCTCTTCCCCCCCTCTGCTCCACCTCACTTGTTTGTGGAAAATATGCTGCTTGGTGGCAGTCTGCATGAACTCTACCATATGTGCCCTGCAGGGGGCGCATGAAGAGCGCAGGCGCAGAGCAAGGCCCTGCCCTCCCCAGAGACTCATTGTGCAGCAACCGGGTTGACTTCTCGTGCATGCAGGTCAGCGAAGGGGAGGCTGCTGCAGCACTCAACTCCTGCACCCGTCAGCTGGTGACCCCCGAATTTGTGGTTGTTAGCCGAGAGGTCTGGCGATGGCCGCCGGTCTCCTTGGCCACCCCGCCTATCCTCGACTCCTCCTCCACCTGTTCATGTTGAGCTCGCCGGGGCTTGACAGGGAGAGAGGGAGGGAAGGAGGAAGGGACTCCTCCTCCTCTCCTAAGCTTCAAAGCACGATCGGCTTCCCAAGGGCGCCACAATCCTCACAAAAGCGGGGGGGAGAAGCAAAGGGGGCAAGAAAGCTTGCACCGGGCTCAAAGGAGCACCTGTCAGCGGTGGTGACGAGAAATTCCCCACAAACTCAGGGAAGGGGTGGAGAAAAGGAGCCCCCTTTGGGAGGAAACCTCCACCTTCTTCTCCTTGGCTTTGCGCTCTTCTGTTCCTCGGCAGCCGGGCTGCCGAGCCTCTGATGACTGGAACTCCCTTTCCTTCCCTCCCTCTTGGTCTCTTCCTCCTTTCCTCCCTCTCTCCCCTTGTTCCTTCCTTTCTTCCTTTCTTCCTTCCTTTCCTTTGCCTCCCTCTTTGTCCCTCCTTCCCTCCCTCTCTCCCCTTGTCCCTTCCATCCTTCCTTCCTTCCCTCTTGTCCAGGATCGGGGTGAACCCTACAGCTGATCCGTGCTTCTGTAGAGCAGCCAAAAGCCGGTCAGCTGTAGCAGCTCTCCTTGGCTCCTGCCCAGCAAACTTGCTCAAGTTTTGCTAAAAAACATGCCACTTTCTAATTTAGCAGAAGCGTGAATCATCTGTAGCCCAGCGCTGATCCTGGGGCTTCTGCTAACTTAGCAAGTGGCATGTTTTCTGGCAAAGATGAGCAAGTGAGCTGGGTGGAGCTCTCCTCTGCCTCTGGCAGCCTGTCCCCCTCCCCTTGTCCCTTCCTGGGCATGGAGGGGGGAGGAAGGAATGGATGAAGAGGGAGGGAAGTAAGGGACAATGAGAGAGGGAAGAAGAAAGTAACAATGGAAGGGAGGGAAGGAAGGAAGGGACAAAGAGGGAAGGAAGGAAGGAGACAATGTAACACTCTGAATGTTCTGAGCCATTGTGACATTTCGAATCCACGAGCATGAAAGTACCAACCCACAAAACTGCAAGCGCTGCAGCAGGGATGGAAAGGGGAACCCCTCACTCTTCCAATTCTCACGCTGTTTCAGGCGAGCCACTGAGGCCAATTTCCTCCGTGAGAAGAAAACGCTTTCCCTCTGCTCCCCCACCTGAATTCTCCTCCTTGAAAGGGGCGGGGCTGAGAGACAGGAGCTCCTCAAGTGCCACGGCAGGCGGTTCTTAGGGAAATTACCCTCCTCTCTGATCATTTTGAAATAAAATAATAAAATATACTAAGGGCAATTTGGGATTCATTTCATTCCAAATGCAAAGCTGGGAGATGTAGAGAACTATTAGAAAGTTGTCATTTCTACAATTGAATCTTTTTCGAATAACCAGGAAGAAGACGATCCTAAATTGTCATAGAATAGAATAGAATAGAATAGAATAGAATAGAATAGAATAGAATAGAATAGAATAGAATAGAATAGAATAGAATAGAATAGAATAGAATAGAATAGAATAGAATAGAATAGAATATAGACCAGACCAGAGTAGAGCAGAGCAGAGCAGAGCAGAGTAGAACTGAACAAACAGAACAGAACAGAATAAAATAGGACAATATGGAAGAGAGAATAGACTAGACAATATGGAATAGAGTAGAGTAGAGTAGAGTAGAGTAGAGTAGAATAGAATAGAATAGAATAGAGTAGAGTAGAATAGAATAGAATAGAATAGAATAGAATAGAATAGAATTATGTTCAATTTGTAACAATGAAAATACATCCTCCATATCAGATATTTACATTACGATTCATAACAGTAGCAAAATTACAGTTATGAAGTAGCAACAAAAATAATTTTATGGTTGGGGGTCACCACAACATGAGCAAGTGTATTAAAGGGTCGCGGCATTAGGAAGGTTGAGAACCACTGCATTAGACCTTTCTTTTTTTTCCATTAAAATGCTATTTTTATAACAGTTAAGTCTTAACAGAAATTATTTATTAGGCAATTTTCAGATCTGAAGTGCTTTTCATATTACTTTATTTGAACTGTAGTAGCACAACTTATATGCACATTGCATAATATCTGTCTGTATTTTTATTCATCCTCTCTCTTCTAATTTCATAAATGGTAGCAGATTCCAATTTTTCCACTTAATTTCTCAGAATTTATTTCTACTTAATTTCTCAGAATTTCTTTCTCAGAAAAACTAATTTAATAAAAACAGCTAGTTAATTGAAAGCCTTAATATTGGCATAGCTTTATTGAAAATCTCTCATAGAATCATAAAGAAATATAGAATTCTAACAAAGAATTTCTAGATCTATGTGATTCCTAAGAGTCAACATGGACATGATGGCACATCATCAATAAATATCAAGTATATTTATTTTAAACATTTATATAGATACCCATCTTGTATCAAACATTGGGTGGCTACTAGCTAACAATTAAAAGAACATTAATAAAGCAACATAATGTATGTATCTATTAAACTCAAATCAACTAAATTCAAATCAAGACATGAAAACGCATTTGATTTCCTGTGGATATTGGTTGAAAAATATTAGAATTAATCTGTTATAGGTTTATTCTGGCTTGATTTGTACTTTGGGGATGAGGAGATTGTTACTTACCCTCATTGTTGTGAGACTTGTTTTTCCATTTTTCTTACTGAAAAAAAAAGCACTGATAGGAACTAGTTGTTGTGAAGATTTTTTGAACTAGAAGTGGGTGGGGCCAAAAACCTAGGAGTGGATTTCCCAGCAAATTTTGTAGTAAGCATTTCTTTAAAATAAGTTGACTTTTGCTATTTAAGTTAGATACGCCTGTCTGTCTTCCCCCAAGCAAAAACAAGATCAGATGATTTTTATATCCACAGGGATCCACTCAGCACCTCTGGCTAATAAATGCTTTGTCCAGCTTAACAATTCATTTTCCTCATCAATATTCTTAGCACTTCACTTTTTCATGCTGCCTGGTCTCAGCAGCTTGCAAAGTGGTTCCTTGTCTATAACTGCAGTTGGCATAAATTGAGAATGACTAAAACACAGCTTGAGATCCATGTTTCTCTGAGTGTGAGTGTGTGTGTGTGTGTGTGTATGTGTGCGCGCGCGCACGTGCACACTCATGTCTTCTTTTTTCTGCTAGAAGGTTGTATTTGGCAGTCAGCATTCCAGTTGAAACATGACCCAGAAATAAGCTTGGAAAAAATACCCAGACTCACAAAAGACATCATCATATAGGCAGGAATGCCAAAGTGAAATTTCAAAGAAAACCAAGCATGCATGTCAGCAAATGATAGTACCACCATTCTAAGCCATCTCTTAACATCAGGAGACATGCCTTTTGCTGGAATATTCATTGAATATTCATTCAATATTCTGTCAGCCAATGTGAAGAAAGTGTTACTGAGTCTGTGCAAAAAGGTATTGAGTTAGGAGTTGAATTTTCAGTCTCATGTTTGTCTCTGTATCTCTCTGTAAGAAGTCTTCATTGAGCTATGTTGCTGTAAAGAAGAATGTATGGTATTGTAAATATTTTGATACGAATATAAAGAAGTTATTTGAATCAGCTAAAATGTAGTCAACTGTGAGAGCTTCTGATTTATTTTTCACCAACAGAGATATTAAAATTCTCTAACAGGTTATGGGCCCAGAGCTTACTAAGGACTGCATTGTAATTTAAAGCTGGAAGTAATTGCCTGTGTTTAGAAAGTATAAAAACAAGGCAGAATTAGCAGAATTAGCAGGCTCTGTGCCTCGTTTGGGCCAGAAGAATTACATTATGTGGGCTGCTAAAATGGAATGTTTGCTCAAGGCTAAAGAGCTGTGGTATATCATAGAAAATCCACCACAAGTGTTTGCAGCTGCTGATCAGAAAAGTCATGATCGAGCAATAGCTTATCTCATCTTAAATTTAGATGATGAACAATTTCTAAATGTTGCAAATTTAAAGACTGCAAAGGAGATTTGGTTGAAGTTGAGAGTTGTGCACGTGAATGTGTCTGCATGCTATATAGTGCAATTGTCAAGAAAACTTTACAGGGCCTGTTTGCAACCAGGTGAATATGTGGACAGCATTTAAATAAAATGCAAAGTTTATTTTTGGACTTAGAACAACGTGGGATTAAATTCCCTGAGTCCCAAAAGGTTTTATTGGTGTTGAACAGTTTAGATAAAACCTGGGACACAGTTTCTGTGATATTTGAGTGTAAAGAAGAACAAGACTTAAATTTTGAGGCTTTAAAGACATGTTTGCTTAATGAAGAAGAAAAGCAACATTTTAGGAACAGCCATGAGGAGATGAAATTCCTGAGGAGGGGGTCCAGACTGCAAGTCTCCGGAGAAGAAACAAGGAGCAGTTGGGACCAAGTTGCATCAAAAGAGAGATTTTGCAAGCAGAGGGCTCAGCAAGAAAAGAATTGCTACATTTGTACAGCAAACACACATCTGAAAAGGAACTGTTCGCAGAGGAACAATTTGTAGTGAAGGACATTTGTGCAAGCAAAGAAGACTGATTTGCAAAAGGAACATTTTGGTGTTGCAAAAGTTTGCTATAGCAACAACAGAGACAAGTGGCTAATAGATAGTGGGGCAAGTCAAACAATTGTTAATGACTCTGAATTATTTTGCAGGTTTGTTCCAGTAGCACAAGAAGTTGTAGCTTTGGCAAATGGCCAGAAAGCAAAAGTCATTGGAAGAGGCAATGTAAAAATTCCATATTTGGAATCAAAGTTTACCAATGTGCTTTGTGTACCTGAGATGGAACATAATTTGTTAAGTGTGTCTAATTTAGACAAACAAGGTTTTGAGATCATTTTTGTAAATGGGAAGTGTCTCATCAAAAGGAATGGGAATATTTGTGCAGAAGTATTGCAGGGACAAAAGGTTCAATGTTCCCATATATTCAAGAATGTTGCAGAGCATGATTTGTGTGTTCATCTTCTGCATAGAAGACTTGGCCATGCAAGCTTTAAAGTTTTGCAGCAAATGCAAGAGTTTGCAGAAGGGCTAAATTTGAAGGGATGCAAAACATATTTGGACTGCAGTATGCAAAGCATTGAAGTTAAAGGCATTCCCAGTTAGTAAATATAGCACAAGACAAACAAAAAGAGCTCTAGAGCTAGTCCATGCAGATCTGGTGGGACCTATGCAAGCCAGTTTGGGAGGAGCAAAATATGCACTGGTAATTGTTTATGATTATAGCAGGTACTCATTTTGCTACTTGCTTAGAGGTAAGACAGAGGTGCTACAACAATTCAAACAGTGGGTAAGTTTTGTAGAGAGAAGGTACAAACAACAAGTGTGTCAGTTGCAAACTGACAGAGATATTGAATTTATGTCAACTAAATTCCAACAATGGTTGGGGCAGTTGGGGATAAGATACAGGTGTACAAATCCTTACACAGCAGCAGAGAATGGTGTAGCTGAAAGAAGGAGTGGTGTTTTGCAAACAATGAAAGATTCATTATTAGAGGATTCTGGTATGAGCAGGTCATATTGGGGAGAAGCCATATTGACTGCCAATTATATAGTTAACAGGCTGTGGAGTTCCTCCATTAATAATACTCCATATGCCATTCTATATGGGAGAAAGCCAACACTGGCACATTTGAGAATTTTTGGAAGTACTGCATGGGTACATATTCTGAAAGCAATCAGAAGAAAGGGACAGCAAAAGGCAAGAAAGCTCAGGTTTGTGGGCTATGAGCCAGGGTCAAAAGGATATCACTTTTGAATCTGCTAAAATGCAGTCAGCTGTGAGAGCTTCTGATTTATTTTTCACCAACAAAGAAATTAAAATTCTCTAACACCTTTGGATTGCTGAAAAGGGAAGGGAAGGAATGAAATAAGAATCATATTGTCTTTTGAAAAGATCCTCACTATTTTAGCAAAAACTTCTTTTTTCAAAACAAAATGAGCATAAAAGAAGCCTCACCTGCTTCGTACCAAAGTAAAAGATGTTTACATTAACCACAAAGAGGCATCCGACAATTGGGGTTGTTGGATATGGATAGCCATATATTGTTCTAAGGGGTTTGCAGGAATACCAGACTTTAGATGACTATGTCATGGTTCCGACAGACAGAGATGAATAAAGCAGAACTCCGAGGCTTGCAAATTCCTCAAAGAACATGTTTATTAGTTACAAAGTATCTTCATGTCAAAAGTGAAACCAAGTCTGGAGACACACGTAATAATTCTCCAATACAAAGTTTAAAAATCCCACCCCTAAGGCTAGGCAAGCAACTATGTTCCCCAATACATCTTCTTGGTGAGCTTTTTTCACAACATCCAGCCTGCAGTCTCAGGAGCAGCCGATGACCTTGGTTCCCACAAGATAAAAGTTTATTTAGACTAGCGAAGCACCTGGCAAACCCCCCTCCCTCCATTTTATGTATCAACTGAAAATCAACAGGGAAAATGGCTACAGCCATGCTCATTTGTAGAGCTGACAGATGACATAAAGATCATTAACTTTAGATACTATCTAGATTCTAGTGTTTGCAAACTTAGAAGAAGTATCGAAAAAATGGTGTACACTTCGCTACACCCTCCCCCCCAAAGTTCTCAAAGCAGAGAGATACAGCTGATACCTCATATCTGTTATGCCATCCTGCTTGAGCTCTGGGAACAAACCATAAACCAGGAACGACAAACAACCATCTGCTTTATTGCCAAATGGAGAAAAAGTTAGCACTGAGAATGGTCTGCTTCCAGCTGCTCTTATACTCTAGACACACCCCTCCATCACCAAACCCCACCCATGACTGGCCCAGCCCCACCCATCAAGCCACAGTCATGGTTTAACAAAGTCTGTGATCCCTGCTCTTCTGTGCCTTCCTGCATGCCATACATTCCTGGGAACACAAAGCCAGTCCGGGAATCATTCAATGGCCCCACCACTTGCATGTTGTCGGACCCAAAGAGGCTTGATTGCTGTTTCCCTGGGCATTCGGGACTCGATGGTCAGCTGCCAGAGCTTAGGCGCCCTCTGCTGGCATTACCAGGCCCTCTGAACCAGAAGACCGAGAGGATGTCGGCGTTTGCCTGGAACCTGCAGCAGCAAGGCACAATGAGCAGCAGAGCAGACTGTGAAACAGGTACGTAGCAACCGCCTCTACCCGTCCGGACAGCTGGGGCCTCTTAGGGTCTGACAATATCATGATTTCCACCATCACCCATCACCTCCCTTAGGAGGGAAAATTTGTCTATTTTTACACAGTGTACAGTATCCTGTATCCTGTGTATTATTTTCAGTTACATTTAACTAGCATTCTGATTGCAGGGAAGGATAGTAGAATCTTTGGTACAATCTGGGCTGATAGCCTGAAAATGTTGTTACCTGAAATTCAGGCAAAATGAATATGATTCCCTATAAACATGGAACACCACTTCTTCCACAGAATCTGGTAGTATTTGGATGGTATAGCTATACAATCAAGCTAAAATCTGTGTCTGTCTGTATGTTCATCTGTCTATCTATTTGTCTCTGTCTCTCTAGCTATCACATTTATAATATGATGCAATCCTGTAACCCTCTCAGCAATTTAGAAAAAAACATAAACTACCAAAATATCCATGACTAGAATAAATGAAAATGTTTTAGACTTTTCTAAAAAATCCCAAACCAAGAGTAATCACCCAAGAACTATTGGCTCTTACTACTGGAAGAACTATTTTCAGCTGCTTCTGGAAGGCAGCTTGCATAAGACCTAACCTAAACTCTAAAGGGAGGCCATTCCAGAGGGTTGGTACTGCTACTGAAAAGCAGGGTCTCCATAATGGGGAACAATCAACTACTTTTTCTGGCAAAATTGGATTCCTCCCCATCCCCCATATATTGTTCAGATCCAAGACTAGGTAATTCAAAAGACCATGTCTCCAGTCCCATTATTTTATTTCCCTTGCTTACATAGAACTTACCTAAAAGTCTTATTACAGTTGCTCAGCAATAGATCATTGTGAGCATACCTGTCCAGCATGGGAAAATCAGGAAGTCAGGCAGTTCAAATGAATATCAATGTTTATTGCAAGCTTATGCTTTGTACAAGATTTTGAATTACTCAAAGCAAATAGGCAGTAGATAAGAATCAATAGGATTCAAGGTGGGCTGGACTTAAATCCCTTGTGGGTGTGAAGGGACTTGAGACTGATGACACATTTGACCCCTCCCTTGGACTCAGCCTTGTCATCTCCTACAATATCTCCCATTATTATGCAGTGAAATTTTAATACCTACAAATTGAACCAAAAAACTCATGTGGACATCCCTCATTCAGAAAAAAAAGGGGGAGGCTTTGGCAAGGCAGTTGTCAAATCCAACAGTATACTTTAAAGAAATGAATGAATGAAAACATACATACATACATAAATGAATACATTGTCACGTACTGAGATAGGGATTTCACTTACCTTTTAATGTACAATGTAGCTGATGTGTTCCAGTTTATCTGAACTTTAAGAAACCTGGCATGGTATGAACCAGTGATGGGTCATTTCCAAAGAGGCTGCAGTAGTAGTAGTAGTAGTAATAGTCTTCTTCTTGTTGTTGTTCTTGTTGTTGTTCTTGTTCTTGTTCTTGTTCTTCTTCTTCCTGCTCCCCCCCTCCTCCTCCTCCTCCTCCTCCTTCTTCTTCTCTAATTTCTTGGGCTGATCTTGTGTCCCCCAACTCTGTCTACCTCATAGCTTTTGAGAAGTAGAGCTCTTGAACCTTTGCAGGAGTTTTTTAGAGGGAGGGGGAAAGGAAATGGATTGGACTTAGTTGGTGTGTAATCACAAATTTCTCTTAAGAGAATTCCTGTAGGAATTATGCAGAGCATTTTTGCATCCTGAAAAGCAAAAAGACCAAGAAGAGTTTAATCCCTTGAGAGAAACGTCATCATTCCCTTATCGCTGGGAGGCAATGGCAGACTCCACACAGAAAGAAGCTATGTCCCCAGTGATGGAGAGAGAGTCTAAATGAATAATGGTCCCAGAAGGTGATATCTTAATGAACTGTACTTAACAGAATCCTTGATGGGCTAATTTCAAATAAGAACTTTCCTCCTGCATAAAAACACTATTCTTCAGTGCTCACACTATAGTGTTATATATGCTATGGCCTCCTTTCTTCTTGTATGCTCTGACCTTTATACTTTGTCTGGACCATGTTTCTTGGAAAATATTCTATCCTAGGCTTACATCTTGCTAACCTCTAGCTATTCTATAGTTTTCTGATTTATTATGCAGCCCTCCAGCAGCCAGCCAGAACAAAGACTGAATGTGACCCTGGAACAAGGCTGTCTTGGAGATTATCTATATATGGAAGAGAAATGGAGAAATCGTTGAAATAAAATTTATGAGATTTTTGTTTCCTTCTTTTTCTGCTGGTACTTATACCACAACTAATCTTTTACCTGGAGGTAAAAGTAAAGTGAAAAGAACAACTGGGTGATTATTTTTCTGAGTGGAAAAAGTCTAATTGTCTCAGCTTTCTGAGAGTCAAGAACATTTAAAATGTTGAAGCTTTCCCCAAATTTCTGTTTCACCACTTAGTGTCATACAAACCAGTGGTATTTTAAGGATTAAAAGAGGCTTCTCTTTGATTCAGAGTATAAGAGGGAGAGAAGGTAACGCAAGCAGTCTTAGGAGATTGTTACATTAAACCTGACTCAATACATTATAGTTATAGCCTTCCTGTGGAGTCAGTTTCTTGATCTGGTCTATCTCATATGGCTGACAACTATCCATTAAAAAGGAACCTCAAGTTTGGGCTTCAAAAATGGTGATGGAGATTCTAAGTCAAGGAATAACAGCATTCTGATAAGTAATAATAATTATGCATTTTTAGGATTGTTAGAAAATAGAAAGCATTTAAAACTCATTTTGGGCATCTAAAGATCTTGTATTTTTTGGGTTCCAGCATTTATTCCTACCAAGGTTTTCCTTTCAGTTAGAAAGACCAGTTTGTTTCTTCTGCATACCACAAGAATTCTTTGTTGGGAAAAAAGATATACTAACTGTGTATCTTATAGCTATTTATTCCGTCTTATTGAATTCAGTAGTAATCACAGGGATTCAGGGGGTGTAAAAATTTAATAAAGTCAGTAAATCTCAGATGACACCCATAATCAAGGAAGCACTATTTAAAATGTGCGTGTCTTCCCAAACTTCAGGAAATGTTTGTCCATCTTTGCTAGCAGATAAAGCTGAAATTCAATACTGGGGAAGCTTTCAGATTCATCTCCATTGGTTTATTTCACTACTTGGATCTTCTTGTATGATATCCATGCTTTTGTCCCCTAATTTTCAGCCAGGGTCAGAAGATGACAATATTACTCAGAGCCAGGCAATGTCTTTTTTATTTTTGTTGATTGAGCACTAATTGTTTGGATATGGTTTGTTGTTCTTGGATTGAATGATTGAAATCAGTTCTATCTGCTCCATATGAATACTTAGTCAAATTTGGTATCTAATCCCCTACTATAATTCTTGTCTGCTTCACCAGCCACCAGGAGTTATTCCCTAACTCAATTTGAAAAGTACTTATAAATGAAAACCATTTCTTCAGAGATAATTCATCCCCTCCAATCTAAGCTTTTGTTAAATACAAATTCTCAATATTACACAGAGAACAATAGCTTCTTCCCTTTAGGAAATATATTCTGGTATTTAATATACTTTGCTTCCTTGCTTTTTGGACAGCAGCTCAAGAATTTTTTTAGATGCAAATGAATATCTTCATTTTGTCATGCTTAAGATACTGCGATTAAGACAGTAATTCTTTTGAAAATAGCTGAATCCTGGATTTTATTGCTAATTATTTACATTATGTGTGGCATAACACAGATGAAGTTAAAAAAAAATCAGATTGTGTTCCTGAAAGGTCTTTAGAAGTTTTAAAATGAAATTGCTAATTACTATAGCTGATGGAAAATCATTGGTATCTGAATAAACATTAGGTTTTATTTTTGTTCATCAATGTTCAAAACTGACATTCAAGTATTAATAAAAGAGATGGCCTTTTTAATTATCTAAATGACCTCACCAGGCACAAATATCTATTTTGACTGGGAAAAAAATTGACCAGGAGAAGCAGCCATTGCATCATAGGGTGTAGCTGAATTTCAGTGAAGAAATTTAATTCCAAGAGTCACATTCAACTCTTTGATTTGGAGTATGCTTTGAATGCATTTCTCCCTTGCTACTGCCCCCCCCAAATGCTTGAGGCATCTCTTCTCATTGTATGTGCAGAACCTGGTCAGACTTTGATCTTAGTAGTAGATCAGAATATTATACTATATTTGGGGATACACTAGCTGGTTAACTTAAAGAAAAGGCCAGTAAGTACCAAAATCACTTGGTAAGAAGCTCTTACAGCTTCTTCTTCTTCTATGGTGAGTCTTCTTTTATTATTATTATTTATTATTATTATTATTTATTAAATTTCTATACCGCCCCTCTCCCGAAGGACTCGGGGCGGTTTACAGCCTTAAAATTTAAAAAACATATAAATGTACAAAATTAAAATATTTAAAAATAAATTAAACAAATTAGGCCATAAAATCTATAAAACCCAATATATACAAATCCTAAAATCATAAAAATTACAAAAATCCTAAAAATTGCACAATCCCCCTAAAACATTTTCACCCAGTTGGAGCCGGAGCTTCTATGCCAGGCCGGCCTGTTGAAAAAGGAAAGTTTTCAGTTCCCGACGGAAGGTGCGTAAGTCCGTCATCGTACGGAGTTCGGGGGGGAGCTCGTTCCAAAACGTTGGAGCTCCCACAGAGAAGGCTCTCCCCCTGGGGGTCGCCAGTCGACATTGTCTGGCCGACGGCACCCTGAGGAGGCCCTCTCTGTGGGAGCGTACCGGACGGCGGGAGGTATTTGCTAGCAGTAAGCGGTCCTGTAAGTATCCGGGTCCGATGCCATGGAGCGCTTTAAAGGTGGTCACTAACACCTTGAACCGCACCCGGAAGACCACCGGCAACCAGTGCAGCTCGCGCAGGAGCGGTGTTACATGGGAGCGCCACGACGCTCCTGTCACTACCCGCGCGGCCGCATTCTGGGCCAGCTGAAGCCTCCGGGTGCACCTCAAGGGGAGCCCCATGTAGAGAGCATTACAATAGTCCAGCCTGGAAGTGACGAAGGCATGAGTAACTGTGCATAGCGAGTCCCGGTCTAGGAAGGGACGCAACTGGCGTACCAGGCGAACCTGATAGAACATCCTCCCGGCCACGGCCGCCAGATGGTCCTCTAAAGATAGCCGTGAATCCAGGAGGACTCCCAAATTGCGAACCCTTTCCGCGGGGGCCACTGTTTCGCCCCCAACAGACAACAAAGGAGTCAATTGACTAAACCGGGACGACGATAGCCACAGCCACTCGGTGTTGGAAGGGTTGAGCTTGAGCCCGTTCTTCCCCATCCAGACCCGCATGGCCTCCAGGCATTGGGTCAGCACGGCAAGAGCATCGTTGGGGTGGTTCGGCGTGGAAATGTACAGCTGAGTATCATCAGCGTACAGATGGTACTCCACACCAAAACCACGGATGATCTCACCCAGCGGTTTTACATAAATGTTGAACAGTAGGGGCGAGAGGACCGACCCCTGAGGTACCCCACATACAAGGGGTCTCGGAGTCGACCTCTGACCCCCTGTCAACACAGACTGCATCCGGCCGGAGAGGAAGGAGGCGAACCACCGCAAAACAGTGCCCCCTATACCTAACCCCTCCAACCGTTGCAGCATGATACCATGATCGATGGTATCAAAAGCCGCCGAGAGGTCCAATAGCACCAGAGCAGAGGAACAACCTCTGTCCCGGGCCCGCCAGAGGTCATCCACCAACGCGACCAATGCTGTTTCCGTGCTGTAGCCAGGCCTGAAGCCCGACTGGTGTGGATCCAAGTATAACGATTCCTCCAGGTGTCGTGGGAACTGTCTGGCAACCACGCTCTCGACAACCTTCGCAAGAAAGCGAAGGTTGGAGACAGGACGATAATTTGATAAAACAGCTGGATCCAGGGTAGGCTTCTTAAGGAGGGGCCTCACTACCGCCTCTTTCAAGGCGGCAGGGAAGACACCCTCACTTAAAGAAGCATTAATAATTACCTGGAACCAGCCTCGTACCACCTCCCGGGATGCCAGCACCAGCCAGGAGGGGCACGGGTCCAATGAACAAGTGGTCGCCCTAAGTCCCCCAAACAACCTGTCCACGTCCTCGGAAGTCACGGGGTCAAACTCAGCCCAGATAACAGTCTCAAGACCGGACTCCGTCTCTCCCACCGGACACACCCAGTTGAAATCAAAGCCTTCCCGTATCTGAGCGATTTTATCATGCAGATATTTTCCGAAATCCTCAGCTCTACCCTCTAAGGGGTCTCCTCTCACCTCCTGATGAAGGAGGGAGCGGGTCACCCTAAACAAGGAGGCTGGGTGGTTATCTGATGACGCGATAAGAGCAGTGAAGTAAGAACACTTCTCTGCTTTTATCGCCGCTAGGTAGGACCTAATATGGTCTCTTACCAGTGTTCGGTCAGATTCAGCAAGGCTCGATCTCCAACTGCTCTCTAGGCGTCTTTTCCGGCGTTTCATCTCTCTCAGCCCCTCATTATACCAAGGGGCCGATCGAGACGCACGCCGAATCAGAGGCCGCAAAGGCACGACCCGGTCTAGAGCGCCGGCCGCAGCCCTATCCCAGGCTGCCGTCAGCTCCTCGACCGAGTCGTGTATCCGAACCTCAGGAATTGGCCCAAGCTCTGCCTGGAATCGCTCAGGCTCCATCAGCCGCCTGGGGCGGTACCATCTCACCGGTTCCGCCTCCCTGCGGTGGGGTGCAACGGTCAGAAAGTCCAGGCGTAGGAGAGAGTGATCAGACCATGACAGGGGTTCAATGACTATATCCCCTATATTCTGACCACTCAGCCACTGTCCAGAGACAAAAACCAGGTCAAGCGTGTTCCCCCCTGTGTGTGTGGGGCCTTGAATTACCTGGGCCAGGTCCATGGCTGTCATGGAAGCCATGAACTCCCGAGCCTCACCGGACACCCCGCCCACGGACGGCAGGTTGAAGTCACCCATAACTATCAGCCTAGGGACCTCAACCACCACCGCGGCGATAACGTCCAGGAGCTTGGGCAGGGCGGTTGACACGTGGCAGGGAGCCAGGTACGTAATCAACACCGCCCTCGGACCCCCAAGGTCCCACTTCACCAGGAGGGATTCACAGCCCGCCGTCTGAGGAACAGTGACCTCCCTTGGCCTAAAATCTTCCCTAATCACGACCGCCACTCCTCCACCCCTGCCCTGGGCTCTCGGCTGGTGGAATGCAAGGAAACCCGGTGGGCACATTTCCACCAGAGGGACACCGCCCTCTGGTCCCAACCAGGTCTCTGTTATACCTGCCAGATCTGCTCCCCCCTCTAAAATTAAATCTTGAATGAGGGGGGCCTTATTTACCACAGACCTGGCATTGCACAGCACCAGCCTACAGCCAGGGCCCTGTGGTTCTGGATAACCCCGAGAACCGGTTGAGCCTTGGGGGTCGGAGCACACAACCACTTGTAAACAGTGGGTGCGCACTCCCTTATTATGATACGGCCCCCTGCTCCCGCTATACCTGCCCCTCCCGCTTACGGTACTAATAGGAACTACATTAGCCTTAATCAACCCCCCATCCGCACCCTCAGGACTCCATCCCCTTCCGTTGCCTGGCCTGTCTTCTTGCTCACCACCAACAATTCCTTCTCCCACCCTAGACACCCCTTCCCCACCCCTTCCCTCCCTTAAAACTTTCATTAAAAACTTGTTTAAAAAACCCCAAAGCCCCTTATTTAATACATGCCATCTCTCAGGACTCCAAAGTCCGTCCTCGAGATAGGCCCTTGGTAAAACAGAGGGCCATGATTGCGAGAGAGGGGAATCTCGCAATGCAAGAAGAGTCCTTCTTGAGTACGCAGCCAGTCAGATAAAGTGCATCGATGGGGTCTGGCTAGAGAGCCAGGCAGTCCAATCTCAACGACGTTGCTTCCCTCACCTCCAGGTCCATGCTGCTCCCTCAACACCTGTGGTTCTCTGCAGTCCTCCCAAACTACCAACTTGCATGATGGTGGGGGGGGAGCGCCAAACTCTTCCTTTTGCAGTGATCTCCCAACGCCAACGCCAACGCCTCTCAGCTACCTTCCCAGCCATTCACTCATGTGGTAGTAAAGAGGGAGGAAGGGGCCAAGCTGTTCCCTTTCACAGTGGCCTCCCAAAGCCAGAAGCCTCTCAGCAGTCCCTTCGCAGATCGTCCAGTCGCATAATGGGAGGGAGGGGGAGGGGAGGGGGCCGTAGCTAAACTCCTCTCTTTTCAGGCTCCTCGCATGATGGTGGGGGGGGTGCCAAACTCTTCCAGCGCCGACACCTCTCAGCTACCTTCCCAGCCATTCACTCATGTGGTAGTAGGGAGGGAGGAAGGGGCCAAGCTGTTCCCTTTCACGGTGGCCAAAAGCCTCTCAGCAGTCCCTTCGTCTGCTCGCATAATGGGAGGGAGGGGGAGGGGAGGGAGCCGCCGCTAAACTCCTCTCTTCCGCGGCGGCCTCCCATCCAGACTCCCTGCAGGCTCCTCACCTCATCGCAGGCCGCGGGCCGAAGGGGGGGGTACGCTGTTAACATCAACCAACATATGCTGTTATCATCCAGATTCGTCCATTCTCGGCAGGGAGGGAGTCAGCAGACATGTCTCTGAAAGGCTAAGATATTCCGCTGCCAAAATCCCCGGGGTCCCAGATGTTTCTCAACCCCTGGGGGGGGTCTCTAGCCATTTCCCATCAGAAGCCCGGCTGCTCCTACAGGAAAGCGTCCTCCATCTTGCGCATGCTCTAAAATGACATCTCTTCTCATTGTATGTGCAGAACCTGGTCAGACTTTGATCTTAGTAGTAGATCAGAATATTATACTATATTTGGGGATACACTAGCTGGTTAACTTAAAGAAAAGGCCAGTAAGTACCAAAATCACTTGGTAAGAAGCTCTTACAGCTTCTTCTTCTTCTATGGTGAGTCTTCTATTCATGGTATACACATATCTGCATGACCTTGGGCCAATTTCTTTCTCTCTGCCTGAGGGAGCAGAAAAAGGGCAAACCACTCCCAAAAAAATCTTGTCAAAAAAACAAACAAACTTTGATTCAGAGGAACAACATAATTATGTCCAATCCATACATCCATTTTGCCAATATCAGGTGCCCAGTCTATTTGTTCTTTGGGATCCAGACAGTAAGAACAAAAGTCAATAAGGAAATTTTAAGCTTTACTGCTTAACTGTAGTAAGCAAATAAAATAGGAATGCCATGAAGCAAAGCTTACCAAGCATGTTTAACTGTAGTAAGCAAATAAAATAGGAATGCCATGAAGCAAAGCTTACCAAGCAAGATGTTCTCCCTTCAGCTGCTGGAAGCCCTGTTTCAAACTGTGGAGAGACTCCAAGGCCTTGGGTGCCCAGCAGTGGGCACTGATGTCTGTGCAGAGGCTCAAAGCTGAATGGACAGTTCCAGTATTTTATTAAAACCTGGCACCGAGGCTGCATGGCCCTGCTTCCATGGTCACAACACTGCAAGACCTGACATTGTCTTATGCATAACTCTGGGATAGGAAGAAGGGTTCAGAGAACTTTTACTGAAAAGCCAGCCCTCATTTAAACAACCTACACCTGTGACAAAATTGTCTCCACAATTCCCTTATTCATCAGACAGGAACGAAATCATAGCTTAGAATGAACTCGAAACTTCTAGAATTTTCCTAATATGAAGGAAGAATCAAAATTCATCAAAAATTCATCAAAAAAGGAAAAGAAAAACGAAATCCAGTTGCCTCTTGAAAAAGCACCTTTGGAACAACCATGATCTTGGATGACTGAGAATCTCCACAGTCAAAATACATCACTAAACTCCTTGAAATATAACAGTCTTCCATACTACACCAACCAACCACTCTCTCAGAAAATGTGGCCATATACTCTAAATACATAAGTCTGTTTTATACTGACTCAGATTCCTGATCCATCTAGCCCAGTAGTTCTCACAGATGTTGCTGAATCTACAACTTCAAGTGATTCTTGCTAGTATGATCAACATACAGAGATACAGGAATTCCAGATCAGCAATATTTAGATGGCTATAGGCTCTAACTCTTTTTTAAAAAACATATATTTTATTGATTTTTTTAACAAACAAACAAACAGCATGTTGTCTGGTTTTATGTTTACAAAGTAATCACTAACAGTTAGTTTCTATATTCCAAAGTCCACATAATAGCTTCGCTTGATTTTCACTTCTTCCAATAATATTCTCTTCGCAACCTTAAATTAATTCAATTCTTATTAATTTGATAGGTAACAATTAAATATAAAGATTTTTCTAAAATTTATACCAATAATAATCACATCAATATGATGCTTCTTTTCTATCAGGTCACTTTGGTTGCCTCGTCATGAATCCTGTTTACAATTCTTATTTCAATTTATTTTCCCTACAATGTTCAAAACATTCCTACTGGTTAAAATTTTCCCAGAGTTAATTACCCTAAAGTATTTAAATCTATTTTCATGTCTTAAAAAATAACTAAGAAAAAGACACAAAAGAAAAACATAGAAAAAGAAAAGACGTGAGAGAGAAAAAGAAAAAAGAGAGAAAAAAGTAAGAAAATAATATACTACTTAAAATACATATCCCTCTTGAACTAGTATACACTTATTTCCAAATTTTTTCTGTTCTTTTCACTCATAATTAAACCTATGTTTAATCTTTAAATGTTCCACTTAATAAATCCAATCTTCTAATCTTTTAACTCTATTCAAAACATTTTCCCCTTTTTAATTATCCATTGGAATTTTCTTAAAATCAATTACATTTAATATAGGCCCTAATTCTTATTCTTACCCTGCCAACAGTGACTGAAGTCCTTCCCTCCATTAACTCATCTTTTAAGTGTATAGGCCAGGGATTGCACATGTAATATTTGCGTTCAAGCTCCTGGTTCTTTTTATTGTAGCCACGATACTCACCCGGTTTCTGAATTTTTTTTAATGTTAATTTAAAAAATAGGATGGGATGTAGCACAGAGTTTATGTTAGCAATTCCATCTTTATTTTTGCAAAAATAAACCCCTAATAGGCCCCAAGGAGTCTTAGAATGGGTGTTTTTTCTCTTTCTTCTATAGTCCTCTATTACCTTTTCTGGTTGTGAAAATTCATCTGATTTTGCAAACAATGATGAATAAAATGACTATAAAACTATGGAATGCTGCAGATGATCAAACAGCAATGGTGAATTTAAAGCAGCCAGAGAACAACAAAAGGCAGTAAATGGAGAAGGAGGGGAAAAGAGATCCTCCCAGTCAATTGGAAGAATGATTTTAAAAAAAACAGTCTCTGGTTCTCCCATGTTTGCGAGGTGTCCTCTTAAGTGAACTTTGTTTTAATTACTGCATACTATCATTTCACAGTGTTGTTTTGCAGTCAAGGATTTTATTGTTAATAGGCTAGATCAGGGGTGTCAAACTAGCAACGTCACGTGACGTGTTGTGACGTATCGTAACTTTTTTTGCCATTGCTGGCAATGGGATGGGCGTGGTTTCGCTATGATGCATCCGGCCCGTGGGCCAGTAGTTTGACACAGTAGTTTGTATTTGCATGATTTCAAACTGCTAGGCAGGCACGAGCTGGGGCAAGTAACAGGAGTTCACCCTGTCTCATGGCTTTCAGATCTTGAATCCAGGCAAGCTGGCTGAGGAATTCTGGGAGTTGAAGTCCACAAGTCACAAAAGGCCAGATTTGAAGACCTCTTTCCTATACCTTCTTCACACAGGAAACTCCTCTTACCAAAGGACTTTCTTCCTTGTTAAGAAAGGGAACAGACCACTCCCAGTTAGAGTACTTGGGAGGAATGTAATTTTGAATAGGGTCCTACTGAGGAATTACTGATAATCATTTCTGATAGTTCCTGATAATTAGCAGGAATATGAACACAGACTAAGTCTTATTATTTTTTTCCAGTCCAAGGATGAATTAAAATTAGAATTCAATCTGCATGCTTTTACATGCCTCTAGTTTATTTCCCAGTTGCATATTTTGCATCGCAGGTGAACATGAGTGAAATTTTCGATCACTATTTAATTTGCTACAGCATCCAGCTCTTGTTCTATATTGTTATCTGGTGATCATTTAATCTGAGTGAAGCTCGGAGGCAGTCTTCTTTTATTTCCCATGAGTTTTTGCAACAACGTACTCTGTAGTACAATACAAATGTTGTTTCTCTGAAGGCTTAACTACATACACTGTTTCTCAAACATTCTTCCATCTACAGGCATCAGCTTACTAAAATTTCATATATAGAAGGAATACCTTCCTTAGAAATACAAAAGGCACACTTTTAGCTCTTTAAAAGATTCTGAAATCATCCATCACTCTTGAAGGTGGATGAGCTACAGCTCTTGTGATTGAATCTTCTAGAAAACTATTTTAATATAACTTGAAATCTGAGGCAAAAGTGGAATTATTAGTACCAACGGGTCTCACTGACCTTTTCCTGCTCGTTCATCAAATGCAGCTACATATTAAGCAAGCTTCAAGGTTTTCATTTTCTGCAGTAATGTTTTATTAAAAATTAGAATTAGAAAGATAAAGCTTAATAGAAAATGCAAAAAATAGAAAATAAAGAATAAGAATATAGTATATATATTCTTATTTTTTATTTTTTATTTTTTATTTTTGTTTTGCAAAAACAAAAAACAAAATAAATGACTTCCCCTTCACAGCAAGTAGAAGCCACTTTAGGTACTTATTACCATCTCTTAAAATAACACAAGTGTTACTTGTGTTACTTCTTCCCATATTCTGCCTCTTATTTATAAACAAATCCTTAAAGCCTCATCATTTCAATCTCGATCAGCAAAAGTCCATTACCAGAGATAACACCATGCCAGTTTAGCCTTGATAAAATAAACCAACTTTATACTCCTTCCTTTTACTTTCAACACTCTTGATCTTCAGGTTTTTCCCAATAATGTCCTAGAACTTTATTTCTTTCATTTTTTTTTCTTGGTCCCTTTCCACAAAGTTCTGTAAAGCTTTAACAAGTCTCTCTTGTAAATCCAATATAGGAAAATTATCCAGATCACTCTTGGTTTGCTACTTGTGTATCCCTTTTAATTATTAAGAAATCAACAAGCTTCTTTGTATGTCCAGTGTAGCATGTTTTCTCATATCATGCTTATACAGTAGCTGTCATTTTTAAATCCACTTTCGGTTCAGTCTCAGTCTTCTCAGATATAACTTGTTCCTATTTCATAACTTCTTTTAAAAACAGTCTTTCTAGAGACAGACACTCTTGAAATTAACTTTCAAATCTTTCAATATGCCCAAACAAATATTTTGCTTCATTTTGTATAAGTAGATCAAATCTCAGTGTTCTTCCCCTTTAACAGTAATCTGTAGTTCTTTCTGGTTCTTTCTAGTGTCTGCCTTCAAGGTTTTATCCTATCTTTTTTTTTTTTTTGAAAGAAAATTCAAAATGAAAGCATTTTCCCATGGGAAGGATCAATTCCAATATCAATTCCAAATCCATCTGGCCCCTTAGTCCATTTGTACCTTTGAAATAATAGAAAATATTTGTAGCTCGGGTTTTAGATTTTAGCTGCGGTTTGTTCTCCAAGCTTGTTTTAATATAATTTCTGAATGTTTTGTTACCATACTAGGCAACATCATCAGTAGGATTTTCTTGTCCTATTCTCCCCAAGTCACAAATGTCCTGTGTGACATTTGTATCTTTCCAAAACCAAATGTCATATCACAATTTTGTTGTTTACTCCAAAATAGGTGCTTTAAAGTCCTAAACTTTGTACTTAAAATTTCTTTTGCTAAGGACTGAAGGAAACTCACTCGATGCTGTAAAACCAGTTAATCCAAAGATTCCTAATAGCTGAAAAGTAATTAGCAAGCAGTATAAAAAAAGCGATTAGAAAAGGAAAATGTATGCAATTCCAGGGTCTTTTTGGAAGGTGTATGCCCTGGTTTCAGTAAGCTGGCTATTGCTTCATTTCCCAGAGTTCTAAACCCACTTTCAGTCTTCTTGTGAGGAGCAGCTGCCTGGAGTATGTATGGATGATCTCAAGTCCTCCCCTCATCTGGAGCGGAATTATGAAGAGCCAGTCTACTCACCCGCTTTTCACTCCTCTGCAGTCATCAGCTCTGTTTTAGTGGAGCCATATTTAATTTGCCATTTCTTCTCTGGAAGTCTTGCAAGTTTCGTGGATTTCAGTGGAGCATTTACAACATTTAGAAATACAGCTTAAGATTTTTGAAGGCACTGGCTCTACTCTACTGTTACTGTGTTATAAAACTCGTCCGCTTATTTACAAAAATGTGCTACGGTAGTGGCAAAATAAGCTCTGATCAACAGGAAGTTTAAGGAATCAATTTAAACATGCTCAGGTTTTGTTTTTGAACACATGAATCAAGTTTTAATATAAAATTTAAGTTATTTGTTAACTTTATGGCAACATAAGATGACAGCTAGACATTATTTTGGACAGAATCATAGAACTTTGTAAGTTTGCAGTTTTGACATGAATCATCTAAACACATCATTCATTTATACATCTTATTTATGTCACACTATTTCTTCTTCTTCTTGTGCCATATCCGTTATCGGACATTGGCGATCATGTTGGCGATCCTGTTTTTATCAAGAGCTGCATGAAAAAGTACTGCTGAGTTTTGTCCAAACCAGTCCCTTAGATTTTGAAGCCACGATGTTCTTCTTCTGCCTGGACCTCATTTGCCTTCAATCTTTCCCTGGAGGATTAAATGGAGTATGCCGTATTTTTCTGGTCCACACTATTTAAAAAATGAAATTTTCTTTCACTCCAAAGGGAGCAATGCAGATGATTACTGTGCTGTTGGACAAGTTCCTTTATTAATTTTTCCAGCAATAATCAATCCAAGAATCATATAAACACCTACAGTATATTCTTTCTGAAAGATAAATTTAAAATTTGCCAGGAAAGCCTTAGATTTACATTGTTAAATCTGATTCTGAAGTATTCTGTGATTATCCAGAAGTATTTGGGTAAGTCAGTGAAAATAATAAAGGCATATAGAGCAGATACATGACTAAATCTTCCAGTTTCTAACTTACCGTAGTTAACTAAGCTGTTGGGCCTCTCACTGCAAAACAAGGCAGGTTGAGGAAGAGAATACCCATGCACATAAACAATTTCTGTTTATCCTACATCTGTTCCTTTTCAATGTTTCTAACCTGTACCCAGGTTAGTGGTGGCCCTCATCATTCTCTGGGTTCCATTCCAGCCAAAAACTGTAGATAATAAAATCTAGAATGAGACCTGAGTCTGTGGGAGTTGAGAAAGGCATTTGTTCTGGAGTTTATGGTCATTCTCTTCTTTCCATAGAAGAGTCATCTATGCAATGTGCCTGGTTTGCTTTTCTTTATTCTCCCTTGGTCACAGGGGATGTTGTTGTTTCACTCTGGTTGTGTGGCTCCATATGGTTTCCCAGAGGCAGTTGTCTTCTTCCACTGATTCCAGACCAGAATCAGCTCAGTCTGGTTCATACAAATGAGTCATTAAATTTGTTGTTTTTTCTAGCAGCTGGCCGGAATGGCTCATCACCACTGTTGTGCAATTTTTTAAATATAAATATACAGACTTCATGGTAATCAATAACTTAAAATCTCTTTAAGGTCTTTTAGACTTAGCACTCCTGTAGTTCTCTATTTTGTCTCCTCTTCCTTCAGGTCCTTTCTTTTTCTATCTGTTGTAGCATCTCCCGTGGGACTGTGTATTACAGAACATCCAGTGTCTCACCACTGAAGCCAGGCAAGCACCATTCTCTGCAGCCAACTGTACCAATATTAATAATCCACATTGGGGAAGACAACAATGCAAATTATACAACATATGGAAGTGATTTCACAAGTGGATTCTTAGACCACTCTGTTCAGGGCTTGCTGGAAAAAGTGTCGAAATAAAAAAGAAAGTTGCGATGAACTGTGCACCTGATTGCATCAAGATCTACATAAAAGGTTCTGGACAAGCTAGAGGGTTCAACCTATTAAATATTCTCCAAAGTACCTGAAGGCAGGACAAGAAATAACAGATGGAGCAACCTAAACCTAAGGAGAAATTTCCTGACAGCAAGAATAATTAACCAGTGGAATGGCTTGCCTCAAGAAACTGTGGGTGCTCCATCACTGGAGGTTTTTAAGAAGAGACTGGACAGCCACTTGTCTGAATTGGTATATGGTTTCCTGCTTGAGCAGGGGGTTTGACTAGATGACCTCCAAGGTCCCTTCCAACTCTGTTGTTCTGCTATAACTAAAGAGCAGAACAATGAACACCTAAGATTCTTCAGTGTGTCCATTTGAATAATCAGCACAAGTGTGGTTTTTATCTTGCAATGTTTAACCAATGCTACAATAAAACACTGCAAAGAATTATGTACTTTGAATATTTCAAGGTGTTTATGAGTATGTACAATGGTGATTTAAAGCAAAATAAAAAAAATTGCAAAGTTTGCACGCTGAGGTCTTTGTAGAAACCTGGAAATAAACAATAAAGCAAATGGAAAATTAATGAATCCCTTGTTCCATTTCAGAAGCAATATAAGATCCTGACAACTTTGAGAACTGTGGGATGAATTTAAGCAAAAATGAAGCTTTTCTAATATATTTCTATTCAGGAATTCAGATTCTGCATTCAAAGAACATGCTGGCTCTGTCTCTGTCTTTTTCATGCTCACTGCATTCTTGAACTGAACTGTGGATGTGCAGCTGAATGTATAGAGGGCTATTGGATCAGGCTTCTGATTTTTTTTCAATGAATGAACACATGGCACTCCATGCGTTCAGCTTTATGTTCAGCGTAGCCATTCAATGATCAAAGAACAAATTCAGAAGGAGTGGAGGAGAGAACCCCCTCTGGATACTTAAATAGAGAATATGAAATCTTTTCAAATAGCCAAGGGTACAAATGGAAAAGTCAGACTGTTTTCTCAGTGTTCCAAATTTAAATTAATTGGTGTGCAAATGTATTCTTCCTTTTGCTCTTTGCTTGCATTTTAATTTTGCTAGATACTTATTTCTAATTATATTTCTAAAATAAAATAGCAACAATGAGCTATTTCTCAAATAGCTTGTGAGCCATTTCCCCTAATAATAGGTAGATTTTTTATATTCATGCTTCTGATTACTGTATCAAAAGCTTCAGACAATTCTGTATGTTTTGGTTCATTGAAAATAAACATTAAGTACATGTAAATAAATTTCTTCCCAATACTTAGCCACTGCCTAAAAGAAGAAGATGATCAAACTTTTCCTTGATTATTGAATAGACAAAAGCTGAGAGGGACAGGGCTACATCCTTGCCATTTTGTGTCTGTAAGCTGAATGCAACTTATAAATGCGTGAGAAATTTGCCCCTTGCGAATCCTTCTATAAAATGATCTGGTTGTACATCTCTCTGACAATCATGTAGATAGAACATAAGAAGAGCCATGCTGAATCAGGCCAAAGCCCCTCGAGTCCAGCATTCTGTGTCACACAGTGGCCCACCAATTGTACATGGGGATCTTGAGCAGAAAGAGAAGGCAAAACCCTCCCTTTCCCTTGACCCCCAAACAAATGGTACTCAAGGGAATCCTGCCTGCCTCAACCAACATAGAGGCGGCACATGGACATCCGTTTTAATAACCACCGATACACTTGGCATCCATGAATCTATCTAACCCTGCCTTGAAGCTGTCAAGGCTGACAGCTGTCACGACCCCTTCTGGAAGTGAATTCCATAAATCAACGACCCTCTGGGTGAAGAAATATTTCCCTTTATTTGTCCTCACTTTCTTAGCTATGAGCTTTAGGGAGTGCCCCCTTGTCCTGGTATTGTGTGATAGAGAAAATAATTTTTCTCTATCCACCTTTTCTACCCCATGCATGATTTTATACACTTCGATCAAGTCACCCCTTAAACGCCGTCTTTCAAGGCTGAAGAGACCAAGGCGTTGCAATCTGGTTTCATAAGGGAGGCGCTCCATTTCCTTGATCATTCTTGTTGCCCTTTTTTGCACCTTTTCCAGTTCCATTATATCCTTCTTGAGGTGCGGTGACCAGAACTGTACACAGTACTCCAAGTGTGGTCTCGCCATCGATTTGTACAGAGGCAATACAACACTTGCTGATTTATTTTCGATTCCCTTCCTAATCATGCCAAGCATGGAATTTGCTTTTTTTACTGCTGCTGCGCATTGGGTTGACATCTTCATTGAGCGGTCCGAGATACACACAGAGGGGGTCCTTTTCTGAATGCCACAATTGTCAAAATACATTTTATGGAGAGAGAACCAGGCATGCTTAATTCTGATGCTTTGTCTTTCGTGGCAGAAGTGATATGGAGCATCAAGGCTGGGTCCCATTGCCTTGACCAACAGCCTTATTTTGAAGAAAAATTTGGTCAACCAGGGGAAGAGGTTTGGCTTAGAAGTGCTTCAAGGGGTGTTTTGCTTGAAGGAAATGAAGTACCGTCAGTTCTTGATTTAGTGACCATTCAAAGTTACAATGGCACTGGAAAATGTCACTTACGGCAATTTTTCACAGTTACGACCTTTGCAGCATCCCCATGATCGTGTGATCAGAATTTGGATGCTTGGCAATTGACTCATATTTGTGACTGTTGCTGTGTCCCAGGGACATGTGGATCCCCTTTTGCAACCTTCTAACTAAGCAAAGTCAATGGGAAAGCCAGATTCACTTAACAACCGGGTTAACTAACTTATCAGCTGCAGTGATTCACTTAAAAACTCTGGAAAGAAAAGTTGTGAAAGGTGGCAAAGCTCGTTTAACAATTGTCTCATTTAACAACAGAAATTTTGGGCTCAGTTGTGGTCCTAAGTCGAGGACTACCTTTACTCCTTTGAAGCTTTGATACCATTGAGACCGTAGTTATCTGAAAGGAAGTTTTTATGTGATTTCCCCCCCCCCAAGAGAATAGATCATTATCATCACTGTAAAAAATTAGAAGCACAGAGACAAAGCCTTCCTGATCTCATCCACCCAAAGTTGCGGGCTTCAGCTGAAACCAATCCTGGGATGCCCACGTAATATCTTTTTGTATGTGTGTTTGTATTATTCCTTCCAGAATCCACACTCCCAAATTAGTTATTAATTAACATTAATTACTGGGAAAATCAGGTACATCAATTATTAAATTAGTCAGATTTCCCCATCTGCACATGCTATCATTCTATTTCATTTGATGCACAAGTGGCTTCACACAGAGAAATAAACTTCATTTGGTGAGAACTGCAAAGAAGAAGAGAAAAAAAAATCAGATATCAGATAATCAAAAGTAACAACAACAACAACAACAACAATAATAATAATAATAATAATAATAATAATGTAAAGCTGAAAGGGACCTGAGAGGTCTTCTAGTCCAACCCCTTCCTTAGTCAGGAAACCATATACCAGAGTTCCCCAACCTTTCTGGGTTGGTGGCCTGGAGGGAAAGGGAGGAGCAGAGAAATGTGTGTGTGTCACTGGCAGTAGCACTCCCGTGCATGCACAAATGGGGCCACTAACACGAATGGGGCTGCATGCACATGTGTGTGCACTCGCCAGCCATTCCAGTGGCCTGCTGGCCAACAGGTTGCAGCCCGGTATCGGGCCATGGCCCATAGGTTGGAGACCCCTGCCCTATACCATTTCAGACAAATGGTTGTCCAGTCTTTTCTTAAAAACTTCCAGTGTTGGAGCATTCACCGTTTCTGGAGGCAGGTTGTTCCACTGGTTAATTGTTCTAACTGTCAGGAAGTTTCATCTTAGTTCTAGGTTGCTTCTCTCTTTGATTAGTTTCCATCTGTTGCTTTTTGTCCTGCCTTCAGGTGCTTTGGAAAATATCTTGACTCTCTCTTCTTTGTGGCAGCCCCTGAGATACTGGAACACTGCTATCATATCCCCCTTCGTCCTTCTCTTCGTTAAACTAGACATACCCAATTCCTGCAACTGTTCTATATATGTTTTAGCCTCCAGTCCCCTAATCATCTTTGTTGCTCTTCTCTGTACTCTTTCTAGAGTCTCAGCATCTTTTTTACATCAAGTAGGCAAAGCGGGGAAGGGGGGATACCTTAGATGGAGGTGAGGTAAGGTGAAGAGATCCCTGAATAGGAAATGAAAAAAAAAATGAAAATCAACTTTTATTTGGCTATTTTAAAAAGGGTTAAATATGTTAGGCAAAAAGTCACTCCCAAGAGCTTATCTTTTGGCAAACTTTAGGTGCATCCAGGCCTCTCAATGTCAAAAACAACTAAACCATGGATAATCACTAAGAAAGTGATTTGCTTACCTTAAGACCCCTCACACTTTCAATAGATAAGCAGAACTAACTGTTGCACTTTCACAGCAGAAGTGAAAGTTCTCACTTGGATATTGATTTTAGGAATCTCAGACTTAGGGTGTTTCAGTTTTCCTTCCATGGTGATAAAACTATGAAATTCAGTCTGAAGATTGTCAGAGTGACTTACATGAATATATTGTGAGCAATATAGTATAAAAGGCAAAGTGCCAAGATCATTTTGATTTACTCCAGTGGGCTTGCAAGAGAACAGAAAAAAAACAACCCCACAATTCTTCAATGACTTATGTGGTTTTAACTTAATTCCATTGCATCAGCCTGGGCATAGAAATATCATTCATGCTTCTATGAAGTGGCAAACTTTTGCATAATAAACCTAAGCGTGTTTCTCCTTCATTTCCAAATGAGTTAAAAGATAGACAAAAGAGAAAATCCGATAAAGCAAATTTGGTTAGCTTTGTATGAATTATGTGTGCTTCTCTGGATATAAGTGATCTTATCTCTCTATTTCTCTCTCTAATATATTTTGTATTATTTCTTAACTCAAAAATAATCTATGAAAATTGCCTTGTGAAGTATTTACTTCTATTATAGCCCAAGACTATAATCCTATTCTTACTTAATCTAGAACTAAACTATTTTAAACTCAATGGAGTTATAAGTGACCTATGTGGCTGTATAGTAATAGCTAAGCCAAAAGCTGTAAAATATATGGAAGGGAAGAACGAAAGGCCAAAAGCTAACTATTTGTTTTATCCCAACATTAGTAATCCTAAAGCTTTATGCAGCTGGCCATTTAAAGAAACAGATGTTTCTCTGCAGACAAGATTTCTGTCTGTTCCAGGACAACATAATGGGCTATGCTTTAATCTCAACAGCCTTCACAATTTCATGTTTTTTTG
Source organism: Bothrops alternatus (assembly GCA_034064705.1). NCBI lineage: Eukaryota > Metazoa > Chordata > Lepidosauria > Squamata > Viperidae > Bothrops > Bothrops alternatus. The sequence goes on from JARGCV010000087.1 coordinate 11,891,696, forward strand.
TGTTGTTAACTATGACATATAAAATGATAATTAACATACAAAGCATAACAGAATTAGCCAAGAGTTTGTACAGGGCTAGAAATAAGATTTAACTATAGTCTAAATTGGGAGGCACAATGGCTCAGTGGTTAAAGATGCTGAGCTTGTAGCTGAAAATTTGCCAACCTGGGTTCAAGTTCCACACGATGGGGGTGAGCTTCCGTTCACCCCTCAGCTCTTGCCTACTTAGCATTTCAAAAGCATGCAAGTGCGAGTAGATAAATATGTTTTACCTTTTATAATCTAAATCAGGGGTCTTCAAACTTGGCCCTTTTATGACTTGTGGACTTCAACTCCCAGAATCCCTCAGCCAGCGTGCCTGGCTGAGGAATTCTGGGAGTTGAAGTCCACAAGATCTAAATTATCTGAGTTTGGAGAAAGGCAGTTGGAGCATGACTGGCAGTGCACCTCACTAGTGTGAGACATTTTTGGAGAAAATTGGGAGATTCAAGGTCAGATGAAGCGCCTGACTAAGATTTTCTTTTATTATAATTTTAGATAGAGAGTTTGTATTAAACATCCAGAAAAAATTTTTTGGGGGTCTATTGGAGGTCGAAGTGGAAGCTGGACTTATTTTTGAGCATCTATGAAATATTGAGGCCTCTTGAATTTTTCATTCTTTGCCTAGTTCAGTAATACAATAGTTTCTACAGAGGTTGTAAAAATCAGAAGTCTGGTAGCACATCTTCTGTCTTAACATACGCTTAGGGCAGTTAGGCTGATGCAGGATTTAAACTGATGATATAGCTAACCTTGCTTTTCCCCACTCCAAGCTAAATCCTATATCAGACTAGCCACTCCACATCTATTGAAGCTAGCTGCAGCTTGCAAAAGCATGTGCCTTTTAAGAAAATTTGTTCATAGGAAAAAGGGCTACTAGATTCCTTTTGATTTTTCTTTTTGTAATCACCAGACTAACAAGGCTGCCTTCCTAGAATACCTTCAAAATTTGAAGTGCCTTCTGATCTTTATTTATGTACCTAAGGCAAAGACGAACACTCTTTACCTCAGATCTGAGTTCCTGCTGTTATTTGTCCATCATAATTCCTTTTTATCCATACTTGAGAAACCCTTGGGAAGAAATTTCAAAAGAGGTTCCAGACAATGTTAGATTGCCCCCTGATTCAAAATAAACTTGGAGGCTCCGTCCTGGCAAAATAGATTTTTTTTTTTAAAATAAGGCTACTAAAATTGGTCAGGAAATAGAAGCAAGTATGTCTTTTGTAAAAACAAAACAAATAAAAAGAAGGCTAAACAGTGGCAAACTTGTAAAGGATATTGTCAGTTTGAGTCTTACTTTTTATATCCGGTATTGTGGCAAGCTTCTTGCATAAACTCTGTTGATTTCATGAATAATCAGCAATATAACATGCCAATGACAGGTTATGTTCCCAGAGACTGCAGTAAGGAATTTTAGAGATATACAATTCATCTTCACAGTCTGTTGGTTGTTCATCCTTAAACAGAAATGGGAAAGAGAAATCTATGATGATACCTGATGCTAGCAAATGCAAAGACACGCAGATTAATCGAATGACAAATAGCGATCTTTGTAGTTTTCCTGGATATGGAGCTATTTCTGAAGCTTTTTGTGTACTTCATCTTTTAAAAAAACAAAGCAAACAAGATTCTACAACCTGGTTATCTAACTGTGGGTAGAAGCTGACTAAAATAAGAGAACAGCACAGTTGTAATAAGAATCTTTAGGAATTTTTTTTGTCAAGATTAGTATCAAAATATGTAGATACAGATTATTTTAAAATATATAACTTTGTACTTTCTGAAAATGTTGGAATAAGGACAAAGGCTTTGTAACTAAAGCTAGTTATTCAGTAAGTATTGTAATGAGTACAAACTATTGTTACTGAATCATTTTAAGGTAGTTGGGATATAGGTAAATAATTTTCTGTGATGCACATTAAAAGCGGCTGTATTATGTGTCTGTCCTCTTCTCTGTTTTTCTTAAATATTCCTAACTGGGATAAAAGCTGACACCTGAAAATTTTCTATAGAAAATTTTCTATAGCAACCAGTTCTTTTAATAGTGTTTTAACAGTTTGTTTTAGCCTTCCTAATGTTCCAATTAATTTATTTTTTTAAAGTTTATTTTACAAATGTCAAAATCTTCCTTTCTTTTGTTTTTAAAGGATGTTCATAGTCCTTGGGAGTGCAGAGAAACTGAATTGAGCTATAACTTTCACATGGTCAAAATTAAGGGTTAGTTAAGAAAATATTTAAAACTGTCCCAAGCGGGGCAATCTCAACAATTGGAGGAAGTATCCAAAGAAATTCTTTGAAAGTATTCCGAAGTCTCCCTTGATTTTTGCATTTGCCCACTGCTTAATGCCTTACATTATATAGAACTTGGCTGCATTCATATTTGTTATGGACTGATGTCTTTTTCTCTGTAAAAGATTTCAAGAGAGCTGATATTCAGGTTTAGAAATAAAACTTCTGAGGGAATATATATTAAGCTAGCTGTATTTTCAGGCACTTTGGTGAGGCATATCAGGTTAAACAGGCCAAACCAGTGAGTAGACAAGTTCTTTGGGACCTCTCAGGATAACAAGAGGTTAGGAGATTTTCTACCTGTTCTCCAAACAGGTAGCTGTCTCCAGTGCCTCTGAGTGCCAGGAGACAAAATTCATCAAGTTCAAAACCACTTTTTATTCTCTTTTTCTTTTTCTGAGTTTAATTTATATTTCCTTTAACTATTGTATTTAAAATTGTTAATGAACAAAATTACAAAAAAAATATGCTGTATTTTCAGGAGAGGGGAATTGTATGTTTTGAACACCTGTTACAACTTGAGTTATGAAATCTCTTTTTCTTCAGATGTTCTTGAGCAACAACTCTTGGCATCCTTCACAACTGTCCATGCTGACTAGATTTGGTGGAAGTTGCAGTTCAGCAACTTCACATATTTATGATTTATTAAAAGTTTTAACAAAAAAGATAAAAATGAATGCAAAATAATACAAAGTAAGAAGGAGGACAGAAAAAGAAACCAAAGAGAAAGTTAAAAGTGTAAGAAAAGAAAGAAAAGTAAAAGAAACTCAGAAGAAAGAAAGAAAGAAGCATAGTCACTCAACAACAACTCGCAGGTTGGAGAATGTCTAGCAACTTCTACCCACATTGGTGCTTTTCTAATGTGAAATGCAGAATCTAGTAAAAAGAAAGGCAAATGGCTGCAGATATTATGGTTGTAAAAGATGACCACTTTTGAAGAGGAACATGAAGATTAGCAGAGTCTGTTCATCTGATTAATTTACCTCTTTCTGATGCCAAAACAGAATTTCTCTGTCTTTTCTTTTCTTTTCTTTTGCTTTTTAATTTTTTTATTAAGTATATATTTGTAAATGTATACAGAGGAAACAAAGGAAAAAATCAGGTTGAGTGCAACTCAACTTAATACAATCATTTTATACTTGTAAACATTCTTCACTCAGCATTTCAAGATTTAACTATAAGCAAGATACATTTTCTTCATTCTCTTGTATGTAGTCTATCAATTTTTTACAGTCCAACATATATTTTTCATTTGAATGATCCATCAAGTATGCAGATATTTTGGCCATTTTCGCCAGATTTATGACTTTCAATGTCCATTCTTCAATAGATGGTAATTCTGGTTTCTTCCAGTATTGTCCCACCAACAGTCTTGCTGCTGTGTTTCTTCTAGCACCCTTGTCCAGGGATGTTTTCCTTGCTCCTCATGTCACGTAAAACTAGAACTGAATTACACCATGCTTGGCCATCAAAAGCACAGAGGGCTGGGAAATTTCCCTCCTTCCCACAACACGGTAGTGTTGAAAGAAAAATCTTCATCAGGGTCCAGTCCAAGCTGGAAATAAACAAAATGGAGACTGCTTAAGAAAGAAGGTTCAGTTTATTGAAGAACAGAATAGCAACAGCATGCAGTTTTGGTATCTCATTATATTGTATCACTAACTGTATCACCTTCAGAGTGCTTTTGAAATTGGGCCAAAGGTCACTTGTCTGCTTGCAACCTCAGCTTCTTTCTCTCTGTTTTAAATTTTCTGCATTGTTACTTAAAATTATACAGCTCATTCTGTCAATGCTGCAGTGATTCTGGCTGAAGCCATATCTGCTTCGTTTTCAGTTGCCACAGTACTGGGAGGGGGGATGAATGGTTTTAAGGTTAGACTAAACAATAAATTGTCCCGTGGGAACCAAGGTCATTGCTGCCTAGGTTTTAGCGGGCTGAGCCTTCCGTTAGAAAGCCTGCCAGAGTAGTTTATCGGGGAATGTGATTAAAGACATTGTGCTGGTGTGGGAAGTTCAATTTTGTAACATTGTAACATTTGGGAGGGAACTCCAGTCTTGGTTTCACTTTTTACCTTGCCAATACTTTGTAGCCAATAAATATGTTCTATAAGGAAACCTCTTGCCTTGGAATTCTTTTTTTACTGGTCTCATTTATCAGAACCATGACAAATTCCTTAATTCATAGGGGGAGTTTCTTAATTTAACACTTAATTATTTGTCCTTGGAGAAAATTCTGCTTCCTGGCATCTCCAGGGAAAGTTGATAAAAAATGCAGGGCTTCCGGTGGCTCCGCCGGCGCCGCAGGGTCTCCTTCGTGAGACTCCGTCATCTGGATGTGTAAAGCCGCGAAAAACAGCGCACATCAGCTGTTTTTTCGCGGTGAAAGATCCCCTCTCCGGGCAAAGGAGAGGTGAAGAGCATCGGGAGTAAGGTTGAGCCTTCTTAAATCCCTGGAAAAGAAGTTTTCAGGGATTAAGAGTGAGCTCCCTATAGCTCCGGAGGACGCTCCTATCCAGAGACGCTTCTGTCTTCAGGCAGAAAAAGACGCCGCGACCACCTCTGCTTTTTTTTTTAAGATTTAACACTGAAGAGATTATAAGCAGGCTGAATGACTACAGGAGTCCAAATGGTTTGCAAGTATTTTTATTGTTTTTTTTCTTGGTTATACATTTCTAACATTTTCAATCAACAATGTTTCAAGATGGCGTTTAGCTTTCACTGTTTTCACTGTTAGGGAAAGTGCTGGAAAGTGAAAGTGGAATCTGTTACTTTTCTCTCTCTTCTTGTTCTCTCAAGCGCAGCTAGAGAGACGGCTGTGATTTGAAATTTAAAATGGAGTGGAATATACAGCCAAATGCTAAATCTAAGTTGGATTTTACTGATGAATTTTACGAAAAAAGGTCTGAAACACAGAAGACTTTTGCGCAAGAGGTTAAAGAGTTTAAAGCATTTGTGAAAGAGGCTTTGACAGAAGTATTTTTGAAATTAGCTAAACTCCTTCCTCCAAATGAAATCGATGTACAACCTACTGTTGAACAATTTATTTCACAATCTGTATATGGAGATGATTACTACATAACACAAGAGAAAGAAGTTCAACAGGGAAGAGATGAGGAGGGTTTTGAGAATGAAGATGACAAATGGATTTTGCTAGATGAAAAGTTTGTTTATAGCGAGCAAGAGGTTTTGTTTCAAGAAGGGGAATTCTGTCTAGCTGGGCAGCAAGAAGATGATTTAATCGACAAAGGAGAGGCATTGTTCTACTTTATGAAGCAATTAGACTATAAAACGAAATGGATGTTGTTTGACGAACAGTTTATTTATGTAAAACAAGAGGATATGATTCAAGAAAGGAAGACTCAATTCAACAAGCAACTTAGCTACGGGGCTGAAGAAATACAGAAGAGAGACTTATTAGTTGGAAGGGTGGCCTTGTTATGGCCTTTTATTTGGTTGAAAAAGAAACCTAGAGTTCGCTTGAAGTAATGAAAATTTAAAATTGTATGTAAGGAATTATTCTAGGTGTGATATTAGGTTGGAATGTAAGTTAGAAATGCTATAAATAATTTGTTTTTATTATGGAGGTTTATTTGTCAGGTGAGAGAGTCCAGAAGTTGATTGATTAAAAGAAATTTATAACTAAATGAGAGAATTAAGGTTAATCTAAGATAATGGGTTGATTTAAAGATTTAGATTTTAGGCAAGCTGTAAGATAGGATATTTAAATGATATTTTATGATATATTACTATAAATTAAATTTAGTAGATTTGATTTAGATTGATGGTCTAGACGTTAATGATAAATATTATTTTTAACAAGATGAGCTGATTGTTTATATTATAAGTAAGGTTTAGAAGAGGATGTTTATATGATGATATATTAAGATATATTATGATAAACTAAATTGAATAAGAATATAATTATTATTATTAATATAAGTTCATAGGTAAGCTGCAAACCAGGATGTTTAAATGATATTTTAAGATATATTATTATAAACTAAATTTAGTAGATTTGACTTAGATTGACGGTTTAGAAGTTAATGATAAATATTATTCTTAACAAGATGAGTTGATTGTTTATATTATAAGTATGGTTTAGAAGAGGATGTTTATATGATGATATATACTAAGATATATTATGATAAACTAAATTGAATAAGAATATAATTATTATTATTAATATCATTATTATTATCTTGAATCGAGGGATTTATTGATATTGTTATGGTTAATATTATTTGTTTAATTTTAATAAGATGGGTTTTTTTTCTTGTTTTTTTTTGTTTTTTTTCCCTTTTTTTTTCTTTTCGTTTTTTTTTTGTGTGTTTTGAGTAAGAGATAGTATATAGTTTAAAATTCTTGTTAAGTTCATATAATAATTTTGTTTGATGTAGTGGGGCTTTCTTTTGTTATACCCTGTAATCATTCTGGGAAGCCGCATAATTTTAGGTATGATGTTTTTTTTAGCTGTAATTAGGGTTGGTGGAAGAATAATTAATTATTGTTACTAATGGGTTGTTTGGGTGGCCTTTGGTGGATTGAAGGATGAGCTAAGTGTGAGCTGATAAGAAGGGGGAAGAATGATGGTAAATTGTTTGAGATGCTTATTTTCAGTTGAGTTATTATTATCAGAAGTATTGGAAATTGTATTTATGTTTTGTTGTTGATTGTTTATTTGTATATTAAGATTTGATATGATTAGCTTTCTTTTCTGTTAAAATTGGGGGGGAAAAAAAGTCAATAAAAATATTTAAAAAAAAATGCAGGTGGACTGCATTTTAGACTGGATTAGTCTAAGAAATACTAGGTGGAGGTTTCGTTGGGGTCAAGGCTGGTTATTATAACCTCTCTTTTGTATTTGTGTGTCACCTTTCAAGCCATAAGGCTCTTTTTCAACATCTAAAATCTTGCTACAAAACTACCTGGAGGAGATGTGTCTGTGTGTATGTATGAATAAATTCATCCCTCTTCACAATCTCCTACAAGATTGGCAGACTGCCAGAGTGTAGCTTTTAAAAAGAATTTTGTAAGTAGAGGCCAAGTCACTTCACAGCCACTTTTTGGTGTCTCACCTTGTCTCTTTTATCTTCACTCCTCTGGGATCATGGTCAATTTCTTTGGGAAACAGGTGTAATAAAAGGATGAGCAAATGTCCTGGATCTGCTTGGTTTAACCAATATTTAAAATCTGATGAAAGCATGTTTTCACAAAATTCCATCAGAAAGAAGTAAACAACAGAAACAAATTGATCTTTTCATCCTAAACAAGATCAGAAAGCACAGGTTATATTAATTTGATTTCAGGGTGGGTGAGATGGAGGAATGGGATAAATTTATTTCCTTTATAAATCAGAAAGAGTTCAAGCAGTGTACAGCATGCTGCTGTGTTTCATTTATGAAATGGCCAAATTGTAGTCATGAAAGTTTAGTGATCAAATAATACATTTCAGGCCAGGCAGCTTCTTGATTGCAGTTGGAATCAATCTGAATATTGTTTTCTCCCAATTGGTATTTATATAATCAAATCTACATGCTCTGTCAACTTTTTACTGGGGATTTTTAAAATCTTCCTTCCTTTCTTAGGCAAAAAACAAGTGTTTTGCCTAAAATGGAAATAAAAACTTTAGACAGTAGTCTTCAAGTTTTTGAAATTCAAGGTATATATTTGTTTCATCTCTTTTTATGTTACAATCTAGAAGATCCTGGAAGGCAGAAAGTAGGAAAGGCTTAGTTTATGAAGGGCCACGTAAGTATGCTTACAAACAGCCTCGTGGAATGTGACCTTTTGTAAGTAGAAGACCATCATCACTATTGGCTAGAGCTAACACTTCTAGCTCAGGTATTAATAGATTCACAAGTCTCAGTAAAGCAAAAGCTAATCCAAGTTTATCCCTATGCTGATCTCCCCTTCTATTCATTTCCCTGCTTTCATCTTCTGCTGATAAGACAAACAAATCTCTTAAATTTCACCTTTAATCCTAATTATTGACTTATTTCTTGCAACATTTAGCTGCCACCTCCATTCATCCATCCCTGTTACTCAAAACATTTTGTCTCAGACAAATGCTATTTAGGGCTTTGAAAGGTATAAGCCATGGCATCACTCTGAAAAGAACTAACAGTGCTAACTTTCAGTGTAAGAATAGCATGGTTCCAGTCACACAGTATAGCCTAGATAATTTGGTCTCAAATGCTTTTCAAAAATAATACCCTTGCTTGCAGTGTAATATTATATAGATAATTATACCTAAAACAAATGATTATGAACTGTCCTAATTGTATAATAAACATAATTGTGGTAACATGCATCCTATTACTCCTACCTCCCACGTGTTCAAGAATAAGTTGACATTCGGTTCCTGATTTTTGAGTAACCAACAGCAAGTCTAATCTATATTTAAATTCAGCTTACTCATACTCATTTAATCAATTATGAAGCCCACATAGTACTTGGACTATCAAACATTTCTTTGGTGTTTAATGATGAAGAGTAATAAAATAGTGTTGTTTTAGAATCAGAGACATCAAAGCGAGGCAGGAGTAACAAACACATCTTTATTGAGATCACAAACAGAACAGAACAGCAAACAAAATGGCGCTGGCTCTTTTATACTTCCCTTGCAGGGACAGCATCAGCCTGTCAATGCAAGGCTAGTCTCCCACCTTGCACATGCTCACAAGGTTTGTCTTGTCCCGGGCAACCACATGGTCTGTCTTGTCTGTCTTGTCCCGGGCAACCACATGGTCTCCGCAGCCTCCTGAGCCTGCTAAGTCATTCAGCAGGCCCAGGACATAACAAATAGTGTGACAATTATGTATTGGTACCACCTGTTTCAAAGCTCCCAATGACAACTTCTAGCAACATTTCTAGGTTATACTGCTAGAAGTTGTCATTGGGAACTTTGGAACAGGTGGTACCAATACATAATTGTCACATTATTTTATTGCTCTTGATCATTAAATACCAAAGAAATATTTGATAGTCCAAGCCAGGCATGTCAAACTGCTGGCTTACGGGCTGGATGTGTCATGCCAAAACCGCGCTCACCCCATTGCCGGCAATGGGGAAAAAGTCGTGATATGTCGCTTGACGTCATGTGATGTCACGAGTTTGACATGCCTGGTCCAAGCACTATGTGGGCTTCATAACTGAATACTGTAAATGCAACTGGAATTGATTCTTGAGTCACAAGATGTCTGCATTTGATGTCTGCAAATCAGTATTTTCATTAGATTTTGATTTTCTCTTTCAGTCTTCTCCAAATTCCAGAATTTTAAAAAGATAATAAAAATCACCGTAGCTCCAAAAGAGTAAATACACACCTCTTACTTTGGAATCGTGTGAACATGATGTGATGCAGTGTTCAGTTACATGAAAACTGCCTCTCACTGAAAACAGAAAAAGGGAGAAAAGTTCTTGCTTGAGCAACTTTGTTCCCTGCTGATTTTCTATAAATAATGGAGTTTGGAGGTTTAGGGCTGACTTCATTTTTTTTTTCCATTTCCATCCATTTTGCCTGCATGTTGCAGTGTCACTGTCTTTATCTGAATTGTTCAGATCAGTTCTTTCCCACTCTTCTTTTTCTACCATGTGTGCTCCTCTTCTCTTTCTCCCCTCAAAGTAATAGAGTAATTCATCATGCCATATCCAGGTCTGATCAGAGCCTCTTCCCCCATCTACATTTATATCTCAAGCTGGGAGGTCTTCCTTCAGGACCACATCCTCTGTTTTTTTGTTTTTTTTTTCGGTTTGCTCTGTAATTCTCACCCCCATCAGTTATTCAGCCCAGACCACACTATGCATCAGCTCAAGAATGATTATCTAGCCAGAGAAATCAATAAACCGAAACACTATTAATAATACCCATTATAAAGGGAATGCCAAAATAATTCTTATATTCTGTTATGAATGCAAAGCCTTAACAGAGAGGAAACCTTCAGACACTGATTAGAATTACATTTTTTCAGACACTATTGTTTAAGGTTCATTAATAGTCGGGTGTCAACACCTTAAGGCTGCTGTGTGCTAATAGCATTTTGGGGACTGAAATTATAAAAGTTTAGTGTCTAAGCAGCAGACTCTTCAGTGCTTAGTCTCCCAGCCTTGGCTTGGTCAGGATCAATCTTTTCTGTGGCTCATAATAGTGAATGAAAAAGTTCTGACCACTAAAGAATCTTACAACTTGGTTGGTTTAAAGAGCAGCTCTTTGAACGAGGGGAGGACAAGAGATGACACATGTCAGTCATTGTCAGTCTTCTATTTAAAATGCCACGGGATCTCCAACATTATACCACTAATTAGCAAAGTTCTGTGACACATTTATTTTTCAAAAATGAGAATTAAAATGGGTGTGTACCACACTTATTTTAATATGGAAAAATCCACAACCCTCTGTTTATTTGGAGGTGAACATACTTAATGTTCCTTCCTCCTTCTATTTTCTTCACAACAACAGCCCTGTGAGGTGAGTTGGACTGAGAGAGACAGACTATCTCAAGGTCACCCAACTGGTTTTCATGGCTAAGGCAGGACTAGAACTCACTGTCTCCCACTTTCTAGCCTGGTGCCTTTACCACTAGACCAGGGGTGTCAAACTGCTGGCTGGCAGGCTGGATGCATCATAGCGAAACCATGCCCACCCCATTGCTGGCAATGGCAAAAAAGTCACGATATGTCATGACACGGCAAGTGACGTTATGAGTTTGACACCCCTGTACTAGACCAAATTGGCTCTCTGATAATTCCTTTAAAAAAACAAACAAACAAACAAATTAGCCATGGTTCTTTTAGTGATGCCATCATATTACTACTATTCCCCATTTTAAACATGCACTCACACAACATCAACATAAAAATGCAAGACTATTGAGATTAGTGACGAATGGAAACCATGATATAAGAATATTCATTACACTCTTCTGCAGCTTTCATCCAAAGTGTATTTATTTAAATTGAGTCTAATCTGATTTTCAAACTCGGCAATCTTAAACTGGATGGGCTTGGACTCCCAAAATTGCTGTCTGTAAAAATTGTGTAAGTCCACACATCTTAAAGTTGCCAAATTTTAAAAACACTAGACTAGTCTAATCTAGCCAGAGAACATTGCATCCAGCTAGCAGATTTGGGACTGCAGACCATAATAGTTTTCTCTAAAAAAAAATATTGTTTCCAACCATTAGCTTGTGCAAATTGAGAAACAACTCTAAAATCATACAATTTCCCATCACTAGATGTTCAATAGTGATGAGCTTCCAGTATTATTCTGTAAAATTTTGACATTGAAATAGAAAAGATCCAAAATGTTCTTCAGTTGTGAAAGGTTGAGCAACAAGACAACAGTGGAGGAAAAATTTAAGTATGGGAATTTTAAAATTTAAGAATGGAATTGCATATCAGAATTGGCATTCTTCCAGGTGACTGCTATTCTAATCTGTTATGAAGATGGGCAATATCTGAGGATGAAAGCCAGTTTGTAGTAGTAGTAGTAGTAGAAGAAGAAGTAGTTATTGCATCAGTCTAGAAACCAGGAGACCATGAGTTCTAGTCCCACCTTAGGCACAAAACCAGCTGGATGACCAGCCACTTTCTCTTAGTCCTAGGAAGGTGGCAATGGCAAACCAGTTCCACAAAACTTTGCCAGGAAAACTGCAGACACTTGTCCAGGCAGTGTCTGAGAATTGGAATATATATCTGAGGACAGGATTAGTTACAACCAAGCCTCCCAAACTTGTAGATAGTTTGGAAAAGTCTTCAGAGGGTGTGGTGATATTATTAGAAGGCGTGTAACCAATTTTATGGCCTTGTTCATTTTGAAGTTATAAAGAATGCAGATAGAAGTAGGAAGCTTCTGAGAGACAAACTCTTCCTGTTTTGCTCTTAGTTTCTCATCCCCAAACTCAAAGCACCTTTTCAAACACATGCTGCCAAAAGTCAGGACCAAAATGATTTTGAGCCATGATTTTGATCATATCAAAAGTATGATTTTGAGCCATGAGTAAGCGGGTGATCATTTTCAGAAAGATGAAAGGAAGATCATGCCACTACAAATTAGTCATTTTATTTGCTAAATTTGGTGTCTCAGTCTCACTACAGGGAGTCCTTGACTTATTATAGCCACAACTGAGTTCAGAATTTCTGTTGCTATGAAGTGAGTTTGTCCCATTTTGTGTTTTTTCTTGCCGTAGTTCAGGGGTTCTCAACCTTGGTAACTTTAAGACATGTGGGCTTCAATTCCCAGAAGTTGAAGTCCACATGTCTTAAAGTTGCCAAGGTTGAGAACCCTTGCCGTAGTTGTTAAGTAAATCACTTCAGTTACTGTTAGTAACACATTTGTTAAGTGAACCTGGCTTCCCCATTGACTACTTGTCAGAAGGTCACCAAAGGTGATCACGGGATCCTGGGACACTGCAACCTTCATAACTACATGCCAGTTACCAAGTGTCTTAATTTTGATCACTTGACCATGGGGATGCTGCAACGTTCATGTGAAAAACAGACACTTTTTCAGTGTTTACAACAGTCACTACTGTTGTAAGTCAAGGATTACCTATATTTGGGGACCCTGTAAAAAGCTGTTCTGGGAACTGCAGATGGCGCATTGTTTGAAAATGTATAATACTGATGCTCAAATGAGTGATGGAATCTTGATCAAGCTAGTTTTCTTTTCACTCCATTTCCCAGCATATGAAGTTTGAACAAAATAATTTCCACATAATTGTGATAAGTGTCAGTTATGCAGCTGGGATCCTCACCTTTTTCTACAGGACAGAAAATCTAATGGCCATTCTTGGCCCTCATAATATCATCTGATCTTAAGGCCATAAGATTTTTTTCATACTCAAGCGCTCCATGGCATAGGACCCAGTTATTTACAAGACCGCCTTCTGCCAGTAAATACCTCCCATCGACCAGTTCGCTCCCACAGAGAGGGCCTCCTCAGGGTGCCATCGGCTAAGCAGTGTCGGCTGGTGGCACCCAGGGGGAGAGCCTTTTCTGTGGGGGCACCGACGATGTGGAATGAGCTCCCCCCGGAACTCCAGACGTGTCATGATCTCCGCACCTTCAGAAGAGAATTGAAGACTCATCTCTTCAATCAAGCCGGCCTGGCCTGGCCTACCCTTCCTCGGGTCTTATGTAAATTTTTATGTAAATTTTTAAACAAGGTTGTTTGGGTTTTAGAATTGGGATTTTAACAGGTTTTAATAACAGCCATGTATTAATTTAATTCATTTTTAAATATTTATTATTATTATCTGTTTTAATTGGGCTGTAAACTGCCCCGAGTCCTACGGGAGAGGAGCGGTATAAAAGTTTTAAAAAATAAAAATAAATAAATAAATAAATAAATACTTCTTTTCCCTAAGAATCTATCTTAAGGAAATAGAAGCAGATTTTCTGAGCCCAGACTTAGCCATAGCACATATTTGAGAAGTCTGAATTCAATAGGCCTATTTTATCTTTTCTGGATATTATAAAACTTACCAGGGAGCAGTTCATCATGTCTACATTGTATTTGGTCTTTTCGTAGGAACGTAACACAGTCCATAGATTGTACAGAAAACATGTTTAAAAAAAAGGCGACTGCCTTAAGTCCCTTGAGTTGGCTTTCTCCTTAGGTGATTTTCATCATTGCTCTCCAGTCTCAGCCAGATGTTACAACTGTAACCTATTATTTCACAAAGAATTCAAGTTGCCCTTTAAACAGACCAGTAAAACAGAGTTGTGGTAAAAAAGAAAGAAAAGAAAAAGGGGGGGGCACTGGTACCATTTGCAAGCATTTGCGCAGAAAATAATAATTCACAACTGACTTCTGTAGCTGTCTGAGATTTATGCTAGCTTTTACAAGCACTCACTCTCCATTTTTTGTGTTTGCTTTGAATGCTGAAATGGTGGTCTATAATCCTCATGAAAAAAAGATGCCTTCAGTCAGCAGGATATTTATTTTTCTGAGCCCTAGATAAGGCACAGGAAGGTAAAGGGATGCTATTCTAATGGCTGGATAACAGATGCGAGTTTATTTGTGCAAAAGAGTAAAGAATGCTCACTATTGCCTTAGGCTTAGGAGGAAAGTAGCTCCTTTTGTAATTTTCAGCACAGGACAAGAGGCAGGGAATTAATTCCATGAATAGATGCTACTATCTGGATTCATATATCATTTGAAGAACCTGAGCAATTGCAGTGAATCTTTATGCTAAATATTATAGTAAGTGCCAGTTCTTGCCCTCCACACTTCTAATCAAAGTAGAGGAGATAAAAATGTAAGTTCTTGTGACATTAAGATTTGAGTCTGCCTGATGAGATAATTGCTCTCTATACTACCTTTGTGACAGGAATACCAGCTGATATACTGTCCTCTGCTCCTCTGTTTTAAAATGTGTCGAATGCTGCAAGAAGCTTACTTTTTAAATTTCATTTGTTCACTCGTTCATTACAGGTAGTCCTCGACTTACAACAGTTCATTTAGTGACCGTTTGAAGTTACAACGGCACTGAAAAAAAGGGACTCATGTCTGTTTTTCACATGAATGTTGTAGCCTCCCCATGGTCATGTGATCAAAATTCAGACAATTGGCAACTAACTCATATTTATGACAGTTGCAGTGTACCTTGGATCATGTGTTGACCTTTTGTGACCTTTTGACAAGCAAAGTCAACGGGGAAGCCAGATTCACTTAACAACCATGTTACTCACTTAACAGCTGCAGTGATTCGCTTAACAACTGTGGCAAGAAAGGTTGTAAAATGGGGCAAAACTCACTTAACGACAAAGATTTGTGGCTCAGTTGTGATCACAAATTGAGGACTATCTATAATTCATTGTATTTATATAGCCGCCTATCTCATAAATGATTCTGGGCAGCATATACCTGTTATGTCTGGCCCTTCTCAGCTTAGTAAAATCCACAGTAGTATGTCTTTAAGAGTTTTATTTAACACATTTCAAGAGATTCATTGCAAAGCAAGCTGCTGGCATTTTGTTGGCCGGAACGGCCAATTCTGATTTATTTACATTCCGCTTAAACATGCTCTCCCTCCCTTCCAATTAACTCACTCTTTATCTGTAAAGTTGTCCAAGAGCTCATTAATCTTCCGTAGAGTCCAAAACACCAGAAAACTAAGTTCAAACGAACTGGGCAAGGCATCAAGCTACTCCTTGATAGTAACGTTGCTCGTGACAAAGAATTAGTCCCTCCTTTATCTTCTAATATAGTTTCCGATACGTCACTTCCCCCATTACTTCCTTTTTCCACGTAACTGACACCTCCGCCTATCAAACCTTCGGAATCTCGGATCAAGCCATCTCTCTTCCTGTTCCAAATCTGACTCATCATTTTGAGAGTCTGAGTCAGACTGCATACAAATCTCCTCATTATCTAGCTCGGCTGCCGGGAGGGGAAAATACCCAGAGGGGCCTGGTTGTTCTTCATCATCATCTGACATTTCCCCAGCTGGTCTAGAGACACTCACAACAATACCCAAGCTAAAAACAATACTGTATTGATATTATCAAAAAGCTTTTTTTTAAAAAAAAATATTTTTAAAGCGAAGCTATCTCAATGGAGTCATCTCAATATTTCACCAGTCCCCTGGGATCCCCAAGCCAGATATTGAGGAACTTCCAGAAAGTTCCAGCCTCACTTTGGGGTGGGGAATGTTCCATTAAATGGGGCCAGAGCAGAAAAAGCCTGTCACATAGGAGCCACCAAGTGAAACTCCTTAGTTGACAGGATCTGCAGTATGCCTTTTCTACTGGATCTGATGGGACAAACAGATGTAATCAGGAGAGGCAGTCCCTCAGATAACCCATTCCCATGCCATGTAAGGCTTTAAAGGTTAAAACCAGCACCTTGAATTGGACCTCGAAAAAACTGGTTATCAATCCAGCTTCTGGAGCAAAGACGTAATGTGTGTTCTAGAAACATATGCCTATGTTGCTGCATAATTGAAGCTTCTGGATGCTCTTCAGTGCCACCTCCGTATAGAACATTACAGTAGTCCACCAAAGAGGTGACCATGGCATGAGAGATCATAGATAGAGCCTCTTGATCTAGGAACAGGTACAACTGATACAAATTTGGATAAAAGACCTCTTAACCATGACTAACACCTGCTACTCAAGTCTACAACTCCTAAATTACACATGGGGTCTGTTTGGGGCAGTGCAATCTCATCCAGCACCAAAGTTGATGTAGTCCTAGGACTGCTAGTCCCCTAAAACTAAAGCTACTCAGTCCTGCCAGGATTCAATTCAAGCCTATTGTTTCCCATTCAGACCCTCATAGCCTCCAGGCCCTGTGATAAAACATCCACAGCATCACTTTTTTTGCCTGGGGGTAGAGATATATAATTAGCAATGTTGCATAGAAGTGGAGAGAGAACCAATTCCTGTAGCACCCCACAAAGTAGGAGCCAAAGGCAGATCTCTCCCCCCCAAAATCACCTCTAACTGGAATCACCCTCAAAGAAAGGAGAAAAACCAGTCCTGCACTATGCTACCCAACCCCGATTCCCTGAGTCAATCCCAAAGGATACCCTTGTTGATGGTGTTAAAAGTCACCATTAAGTCAAGTAGGGTAAAGATGAATGCAAATCCTCAACCTGTCCCTGCCAGATATCATCCCAAAGAATGACAGTGCCTTTTCTATCCTATATCTGGGTCTGAACTTTGATTGAAAAGATTACAGTCTGCTTCATCCAGCACCCTCTGAAGCTGTTGTACAAAACATCTTCTCAACAACTTTCTTCAGAAAGGGAGAGTTAGATACTTAACAAAAATTGTCCGGTATAATGGGATCAACAATGGATTCTTGAGGAGTTGCTGATACAAGTCTCCCTAAGAGGTAATGGGATAAGCCCCCTTACCCAAAGAAGAATTCATTAGAACACACTCACAGAACACTTTCTGTGCTGTCTTAACAAGCCAGAAGAGGCATTAATCAAAAGAGCAGGTGGCTGAACTGCTGTGAATATTTTCAGCTTTTGATTACAAAAGATCAAGCTGTTGCCACAATTACAACATTATAGTGTCTTTTTCCCCTTAAAAAGCTATAATTCCACACTTTATAATGAATAAAACTTCCCATAAGTACCATGTTACTATCTATATATTCTTATCGATAAGTTATCAATTATGGATTCTTGTTCTATTTAATGAAATAATTACTTTCATGCATTCCTTAAATATATAATATTCTCATAAAATCCATGTAGATCACCCACAATATTATTATTATTATTATTATTATTATTATTATTATTATTATTATTATTATTATTATCTTTATATGAAGGACAGGAAAATGCAGTCTGGGGGAGGTGTTAATTATTTGCATCTGTCTTTACTATAGAAGATATAGTGCAGACACCTGTGCTGTTTTGGCTTTCTTAGGGGAGCAATCAGAAAAAATAATAATTAAGGTTTATAAGGTAAGATATTATAGGACATCTTGAAAAACATGAAACTTCTGATGGCTTCTGCCTGAGAGTCTTGAGCACTCCTTCAGTCCATAAAGAACTAAAATGTAAAATTGCTGCAAAGATATGTAACTTATCCCTCAAAGTAGAAAACTGGAATATAGCTGACATCAAGTTTTACAAAGGGATCCAAGAAAGGTCTAAGAAATTGGAGGCCACTCTGTTTAGCACCTGTTCTGGAATGTGTACAGACAAAAACAACTCTAATTTCAGGTACACACTGCTGGGGTGAGCTACTTGTAATCAACGAGGAGATTGTGTTAGGGTCACTGTGGATCAATCAATGAAGACTCCTGTTTATTCAATAGGTGGCATCAGTGAAAAAGGAAAACACTATGCCAGGGATCTTTAGGAAAGTGGCTAATATAACATTTCCAAAATGTTAATAGCCATTTATAGATCAATATATGCCTACATTTACAGTTTTGGTCACCACATTTAAGAAAGAGCTGGAATCCTGAACCATGTATTCAGGCATGAATAGGAAAAGTCTATGTGAGAACCTTTAACAATAGAAGATGATTAAAAGAGGGATGATTGAGGTAATTGTACTAAAAAAAAAAAACCAGAGAGGGAGAATCCCCCCTCCCATTTTTCTCAAAACACTAGGACCAGGAGTAATCCAATTAAGCTGTTTGATTAGCTTTAGAATTTAATTTAGATTTAGAACAGGAACAGCAACAAAAATCTTCATGAAGTACATAATTAACCTGTGGAATTAACACAGAGATGGCTTTAACAAGAGATTGGATATATTCAGGAAAGTTTATGCTACCTCTCAAGTGGGAGCAGTGTACCTCCAAAGACTAGTGCAGCAGAATAACAGCTGAGGAGAATGTCTCCACCTGCTAGTAATGAATACAGGTAATTCTTGATTTATGACCATTCAGAGTCAATTTGAAGTTACAAAGGTGCAGAACAAATGGTGGGTTGATTGGAATTTCAGCCATCCTATGTGATCGCTATCTGGGCACTTGACAACTAGTTCACATTCGTGGCCTGTTGTAGTGCTCCATGATCATGTGATTGCCATTTGTGATCTTCCCTGCTGGCTTCTCCAGAAATTAAATGGGAAAACCAGCTGTCAGGACCCACTTCAAAACCCCATCCCAAGAAAGCAGGACTCTTGGAACAGTTTCTTTCCAAAAGGAACTTTTATTTAAAAAAAATAGAGTTAAATTTATAAATGTAAATGTAATTAATTTTTCAGAAAATCTTCCCCAGTAAGAATATCTAGAATTTGGTGGGAGAAATAAACTAAAATAAGGATTGTAACAGGATCTATGATAAGGCAACCAGAATGACTGAATAGAAAAGAAATATTATACTGATATGATTATCATTGTTAGGAATATTGGAAAAAATATATGTTCAATTGTTATTTATCAAAATAATAAGAATTGTATTAATTCAATGTTTGCAAAAGAAGATCTTTTGGGGAAAGAGGAAATCAACTAAAATTATTATGTGGAATATGAATTATAGAAATTAATTGTTAATTATTGTTTTACAAATGTAACCCAGACAACACACTGTTCACCAATTATTAAGTGATTTATGTTTTTTTAAAAAATCAATAAAATATATATTTTTTAAAAAATCTTTTATTAGAAGAAGATGATAGCAGGCATGATAGGCAGGATCTGAGGGTTTCTCGCTCAGATCAGTAGGTTAAAAGAGTCCCAGGCAGTTTGAAGGGGCCAATCCCCAGACATTAGGTCCCCTGTGGGAAAGGAGCTGATAACGGGATCCTTCCCATGCTTGTGAAGACTTTCTTGGGTCTTCCCACTTTCCTTTCCACAGTGAGAGATAAGCCAGATGGCCTGAGGCACATTCCTTTCTCACTCCAAAGTAACATCAAGGGAGAGACAGTTCAAAGAGTAAGTATGTAGGAACAGCGGAAAATATACATTGTAGCAAAACAGAATAACATGCCACAGAGCCCCCCTACCCCTCAGGAGAATGGCAGAACCCTCAGAGAGAAATGAATTAGGAAAGAAATGAAATAGATCCCCCGCCCCAGGGAAGAATGGGTTCTGACACCAGCAGAGAAATTTGCAAGTCATTGAGATAGATAGATAGATAGATAGATAGATAGATAGATAGATAGATAGATAGATAGATAGATAGATAGATAGATAGATAGATAGATAGATACAGGTCTTTTTTTCTCATAGAACTCCCAGAACGGAGTTCTGGCACCTTTTTTGGATGGAACCTTGTAGGATGGCCAAGGTGGGTTAAATGACATATGTGAGTTCCGGCATCTTTTTTTTTCTTTAGAAAAAAAGCACTGGATAGATAGATAGAAAAGGAAAGTTTATAGTTTTTTCTCTTTTTTCCCCACTTGTTTGTTTATTAGATTTCTATCTTGACTTTCCTCCAGAAGCTTAAGATGGTTTCTTTGGGACTCTCCATTATTTTATCACCAGCAATCCATTCAGGTAGGCTGAGCGAGAGAGGATTACTGGCTGAATGTCACTCTGTATATTTTCATGCCTGAAGCTAAACTTGATATCCCCTGTCCTCATCCTATAGTTTAAACCCTACACCACATGTATCCATACTTTGCTTTGTCTTTGAATTTTTGAAAATCCTGGATTGGAAGTAATAAAGGAAAGAAAGATGATAAATTACAGAGGATTTTTTTGTTGCTGCTATGCATGTTTGAAAAGTAAAAACATAAGCATTTGTTCTCTTGCTGCTATGGAAATACCTGGTATATGTTGCTTGGGATTTTTTTTCTTTTTTTAGATAGAACCTTTGTGTGCCTTTGTAAAATATGTTGTTTTGTCACATAGCTTGCTCTCCTGGCACTGCAAGAGCTTCTTGAAGACTGATTAAAATGCATTGTTAAGCTGAAAAGATATTAATCATCTCTGCAGTGCTTTGCTGAACATAAGGACCATTTCTTATTGCACAGTCTCAAATATCCCCCTGAAAAATAACAAAATAACAAGAATTGGAAGGGACTTTGGAGGACTCTGGTTCAATCCCCTGCCCAAGCAGGAGACCCTGTACCATTTCAGACAATTGGTTCTCCAATTTCTTCTTAAAAATCTCCAGTGTTCTGGAAGCAACTCATTCTACTAATTAATTGTTCTAACTGTCAGGAAATTTCTCCTTAGTTCTGGGCTGCTTCTCTCCTTGATTAGTTTCCATCCATTTCTTCTTGTCCTGCCTTCAGTTGCTTTGGAGCAGGGGTCTTCAAACTTGGCCCTTTTATGACTTGTGGACTCCAACTCCCAGAATTCCTCAGCCAGCGTGCCTGGCTGAGGAATTCTGGGAGTTGAAGTCCACAAGTCATAAAAGGGCCAAGTTTGAAGACCTCTGCTTTGGAGAATAGGTTGACCCCCCCTCTTCTTTGTGGCAGCCCCTGAGATATTGGAACTCTGCTATTCCTTCTTTTCATTAAACTAGACATACCCAATTCCTGCAATCTCTCTCTTTTATATTTTAGACTCCAGTCCCCTAATCATCTTTGTTGCTCTTCTAGCAATTGGCCAAAAAGCACCCCAAAGCAATTCAAGTTATATCCCGTTATGAGGCAAAGAGCATTGACTTAGCCTCAATCATCTTGGAAAAATGAGCAATTATTTACACAGATTTGCTATCACTAGATGCAATAACAGGTCCCTATGATCTCAGGATTCATACTAAAAAGCCCCAAAGTCTTGTTGACTACATTGTAATTACGGTGTCCTTTAAAATGCTTCATATGAATTTTACTTGTTTTCCCAAAGATTTATTTTTCACGTAAGAGGTTAAAAGGCTGTGTAAGTCTATGCCATTTACAGCAAGGAATCTCCTGTGTCCTCACCAAGAGGCCCAAAAGATAACACGAGTCACGGCAGATAGAGAAGAAAAAAAAAATCAGAGTTATGGAATTTTGTAGTTTACTTTTTAGAAGGCGGCTGTTTTATTTTTTTTAATGCAGAGATTTATTTCTTTGTTTGTGTGGTTGAGCACTTAATCATATAATCCTCTCATTTGCAATCTGGAATATAGACCCCAGATGTAGGTTTATAATCTCAGGTGTGACTTGTGGAAATCAATTTTAGAGGCAGATGATCTGAAAGAAAGTAAGTAAAGGTAAAATTTGGCTGAAGGCAAGATCATCAATATGCCATGTCGTTCCTCACTGGAGTCCAGTTTTTGAAATCTGTATTACACCTAAACATTCATTTGCCACTGAATGGTTGTTTACAGACCAGGCAACATACCCTTGCGAGATGTTAAATTATTGTAAACCCTGGTATTAAGCTCTGGAGAAGAACCCATCAGTCCATTTGTCATTTTATATAGAATCCTTTGCACATTAAAATATAGAATAATCACTATCCTCCTCCCCCACTTGCAACATTTTGTATCAACAGATTTTTATAATAAGAATAGAAGGCAACTATTTCTGCAGTGCAATTAAATTGGAAGCAATAAATCTCTTTTTTTTTCAACTGCTGTTCCTCTGGGATAGTCTCAGGCATAGAAGCTTTATTATGTGGTAATATTATTAAATCTCTCTCTCTCTCAAGATATGCAAGAAAGATAACAGAGCCTTTCATGACTTTATGGGTTAATATCTTTTTTAGTGTCATCCCCTTCTAGTACAAATATTAATAAAATGGTAGGAACTGTTAGAGATGGCTTGTAATAGTATCATGAGGTCCCAGTGGGGAAATTATTAAGACTAGGTGAAATTAAATCCTGTTGCAGCCAGTTGGGGAAGTGATTTCTACCCAAATGAAGCCAATAGAAGGTCAGGTGCACAAGAGATGTTTGGCTAGCCTGGACAAGGTCTGTCTGGTAGCATTTGCAGAAGTGGAAAATCTTGAACTTTACAAAATGGCGAGTTTTGAGTTCCGGCTCAAAGGAAGGAAGAGAGAGGGAGCATTTGTTTTTGAATCTGTGCTCTATGGAAAATGCATCATATATTGCACAGACCAGGGGGAAAAGACCATTTTTATTTTTTTTGCTTTTAAGAGCAGCTTGAAAGATAGTTAGATAGGAGAGGAGAGGAGAGGGTGCAAAATCCCTTTGCAAACTGGAAATAAGTAGGAACATATGCTAGTGGCAGAGATGGAAAGTTTGGGCCAGGATTGTACCCTGACATGATCTCCATCTGCTGATCAGTTGGCAACTGGATTGGAGTTTATACCTTTTTGTTTCAATTGCTTATGAAGGACCAAGATAGATATCTTCAGAATCTTCAAGCTAGGCAAATGGACATTCCTTTCATTCCTTAATAGTCAAAGATAATCAAGGCTATCAACTACCACCTCTTCCTGAACTTAAAAAAAAATACCATAATTGGTCATGCTTCCCAGGCATGATATTTAATGGCAACAGCTAAATAGCCTTTGCTTCAAAGAGAGCATCTGTCAAGTAAGAGGGAGACTTTGGAAAGTATGTGCTGCCCTGGCTAACAGCAGGGAGAGTGAAACACTTTGAAAAAAACAATAATGATGGCTGATAGCCAAGTAA
Organism: Bothrops alternatus; assembly: GCA_034064705.1. Taxonomy (NCBI): domain Eukaryota; kingdom Metazoa; phylum Chordata; class Lepidosauria; order Squamata; family Viperidae; genus Bothrops; species Bothrops alternatus. The sequence goes on from JARGCV010000087.1 coordinate 11,914,981, forward strand.
GATTTCATCAGCTGTGCTCCAATTAGACTAGGTCCTCCTCAGGTAAAAAATTAACTCTAATTTTATATTTGACTATGGTCCTTTGATGAAGTAATCTAGCAAGTCCAATGGATTCTTTTCAAATCCAGAGGATACCAGTTTGTGTTTCAAAGTGACTGCGAGTTAAAAACAAAATTGTTTTGGGAGGGATCATCAGGGGTTGTGGAGCTGGGTGCCATCTTGGTGAAAATGATGATCAGTTCCAGTTATTATTTCTACTGTTCTCAGGTGCATTGACCTTTGGTAGGTTCTTACTTGGACCAGATTGCCATTTGGATAAGCCACAATAAATAATAACTATGGGAAGTATAACTATATATAATTACAACTTTAATTTAGTGGCTGCATGGTCACATGTTCCCTGTCTTGGAATGTTTGGTGGTTTCCCTTTCAACAGAGATAAATTAGACTGCTTGTAGCTTAGTACCCCTCCCTCCCTCCCACCCTCCCTCCCTCCCTCCTTCCTTCCCTAGGTACAAGTACACTGAGTGCTTCTGTACGGGAGACAAATTTCTTGTATGTCTAACCACACTTGGCCAAATAAATACATATGCAAATAATAAAGTAAAGTAAATAAGAAAAGTATGATGAATCACTCAGCACAATTAACACCATCAGTGTTAAGATGTTCATAGAGGTTTTGGTTTGTTAAACAAAAAAGTTGTACATATATTTCAAGCAGCAAGCCTCTAAACGTAATGCTGGAGGGTAATGATCTCTGTGTAATCTGAGGGAAAGGCAAATGTCTTTCCCACTAAATGGTACCACCAAGATGTCTGTGAGTGAAATGAAGCAGCACGCCTGACTGTTGAGACAATTAAAGCCTTCCTTAACCTTTCCAAGGGAAATGTTCCAGCTTAATTTTCCCCAGAAAAGAATTCGAAGAAATACATTAACACAGCTCAGTTGCCTTGTGGAGCAGTTACTAATTAGCTTTAAATTAACACAGATGCCTCATGGGAGTGTACGGAAGGACAATTAACCTGAAGTCACCAAAATTTTGAGGGGGACTGGCTGAAGTTCATTCGCAAGCCTTAATGTGGGGTACATTCTTGTCTGAAATCTTCAGGTTATGCAGCACCCTAGAAATCTGTAAATTCATTTTCTAATGCAAGATACTTGGGTAGAGTTTATATAACATGCTAGACTAGATTAGTGGGTGATTCATTTGTAGTGCAGTATATGGTTGGAATGTATTTTTTTTAAAGAAAGATCAATAAACTAGACTTTCACATTAAGCCATAAATAACTTATTTGTTGGGGCATATTTCACAATACAAACAAAATAGTAAATGCGTCTTGTTAACCTGAGTTTAGAATTTAGCAGTCTTGTATTTATTGGAACAACTTTAAGATCCACTTTGCTAATCAGATAGTACTAGTGGCTGTAACCAAGAAATAGACCTTCTGTCCAGAAATGATAAAGATAAGAAAGAGCTAGAAAAGGTGAATAACCTTACGTTTTGCCATTTATAAATGGAACAAGGCTATTTTGTTTGAATGCTCTCCACTTCTAAATATGTCCATTGGTCCCCCCCCCAAAAAAATGTTGGTTTGTTTTTTATCTGTGTTCAGCTTCCCATCATAAATTAATTTCATGAGGAAATGCTTACCCGCAAAACAGGGATTTTCAAGAACCGAGTTTGGTACATTTAGCAGGTTGCACTGAATTTAAGGAAACAAAGTAATGAGAACGGAAGAGGGTCTATGCTGATTGTACAGATTGCCATTTATATGATGTGTTGGGATAAAATTATGAATTCTGGAATGGGAAAATATGTGGCTCTCCACATACTCTTGAACCAGAACTCCGAGAATCCTTCCCTGTTGGCTAGATTGGCTGGGGCTACTTGGAGTTGTAGGTCAGACTGGTGAGTCTGCTGGAAGCTTCAGGATAACAAATTCCCCATCCTTGGTTACTAATGTTTTTTTAAAAAAAATGTTGAGAAGGATCACATTTCATGTTTGTACCAGAATTCTTTTAATATGAATCCCCAGTCTTTATAGTAACAGAAACTGAACCTGCGTGAATAGTAGGATGCTACTAGGATATGATTCAAATGACCTACATTCATCTCTGTTTCTTAGTCTTCTGTGGTTAATTAATATTCAGTGCCACATTAAGAATTTTTCCTTAAATAAGAGGTTTATGAGAACGAATGAACAAACGAACAAATGAATAAATATTGGTGTGTTCAAAGAGAAGAATTATGTATGCCCCTAATTACTTACCAATGAGAGAATAACTATTGTATTAAGAATACTGGGGTTAACAGTCTTCTGGATGGAAAACTACTTGATTCTTTTCAAAACAGAAATTCTTAAAAATGGGTAAGCTTCATTGTTTACAAAATAATTATTTCCCATAAATACTCAGATTCTATTATCACAGCAAATCTCAATAAAAGTAGTTTTAACTTTCTTTTGTAACTGATTTCATAGTCCGATCTATATATGGGACTGATCTTTTTCTTATAATTTAGTGAGTTAGGGAGGTCTCTGGCCTAGCTGCTTCTGAATGTATCTGGATGTTTTGGACTTGAAAAATGGGTTAAAACCTTTTGCCTAAGCAAAATGTTCTGCATATCTCTTCTAAAGTCATCTTCCATATAATTTACACTGAACCTGAGTCAACTTCTCTGAAGAAAACCTTCTGAGAGAAGCTGCTGAAGGTGCCTGAATTTCATGTGGTGAGGAGCAACTAGGACCCAGAAAGCATTGCTTTTTTATCATGGCGTCAGAACTCTAGAACAGCCTCCTCTTAAAAGAGACTGGTCCTCTTGGGGATGACTTTCCAGAAATTGGTGAAGATCAGATTTTTCTGAGGGCCTTTGGAGAGCTCATCATCAATAAGTTATGCATTTTTTGTGTGTACTATAATCGTTATTTTGGTTCTGATTTCTTATGAGGGTGTATTATTTGTGGTTGTGGGTTAATTTTCCTACCGTCAATATTTTAATATATTTGTGTTAATTTTTTTACAGTGGATATTATAATGCAATTTTATGTTCTTGCAAGTTATTATTCGAGCCTAGAAGATTTAGATGACGGTATTGGTCTGTATGAAAAGATATAGTATATACTCGGTTGTATGCAGATTCTGCTCAAGTAAACAGATGGAGGTTAGATGTGAAGACTTCTCTCTCTTCCCTATCATTAAATGTTCCTTATACTGGTAATTATTTTATTGCTTTTAATAGCACTGAAATCATGAATAAGTGTTGATGGATTGTACTTTTTATGTTTAACTAAGGAAAAAATATTGGTAAATATTTGCTAAACATTTCTCCCCTGAACTATGTTCAGAAATATTACCCCATAGGTAAAGTTTTCCCAGTGGAAAAGCATGTTTGTTTGTTTAGCAACTCAGAAGAGTATGAAATGTTTTAATATCACAGTTATTAAAATAATGGTTAGAACAATATAATAATCACTTTTCCATATTATTAAAAGGAAGATCATATTGTTTGCTTTAGATTTTATTTATTTTATTTATTTTATTCAAACTTATATGCTACCCTTCTCCTAGGACCCAGGGCGGCTTACAATAACAAGACACATAAATCAGATGACAGAAAAAATGCTAAATGCTAAAAAAAATCCTTATCAATGGATATATTTCATTTACGAAAAGGTCTTTTTCACTAAATGTTTTACCAATTAATTGTATTCAGCTTTGTCTTTCATTAAAATTGCATTAATTCAATTCTGAAGGAACATTAAAGAGCTTGATGTCAGGAAGGTGTTAATATTAACATATTCTTCAGCAGAACAACATTTCTGAAACAAAATAGAGTAAAATGGAAATTGTTATTGGATAGAAATGGAACCCAAAACTTTAAAAGAACTATTCTCCTTCATGCTTAAATGAAACTTGGGTTGCATATCCTATATTTCAAGAGAAATTGCTATTAAATGTATATGGATCCTCATCTTAATTAAAGAAATACTATAGACTTTGCAACATATTCCAGCTAGACAATAATATCACATCCCCCAATTCAAGAATGTGATAGGAAATGGTGCCATAGAAAATCCCACCAATGTGAAGATGCCAAAGAAGTACTGCTAGTGAAGTTCATGGAGTGTGGTTTGTCCACCAGTTCAGAAGTCTACTGTGAAATGTTACGAAAACTCAGACAAGCCATCCATAACAATAATGCTCGCTCACACACCGCTAGAAGCACCCAAGAACTTTTGAAGAAGTTCTGTTGGGATGTTTTTCATCATCCCCCCCACCATAGCTCAGATTTGGTGCCGAGCAACTACTACTAAGGAATTTCAGACCTTGTAAGACATTATGACAAGGGCCTTATTTTGAATGGCGATTGTGTCGAAAAGTAATGTAATGTTGTAGTTTTCTAATGTGTACAATAAAAGTTCTGTATCTGCGAGTGTCTGTCATTGATAACCAAATGGAGGTTTATTTCTGAAGTGCCCTTGTACAAACTCTCTCTTAGATATGATACAGAGACAGAATAAACAAAAAACTGTGTGACAAATAAATGCGAAACCTTGAAAACCTGGTTACAATACAACAGTGGGAAGAATGATGGACTAAATCTATACAATTTACACCAAGTTATAACTTAAAGGAAAATTGGTACAAAATAATTCTAGACTATATACCACTCCATCAGTAATATGTAAGACACATAAATCATATATTGTTAAATGTTGGAAGTGCCATGAAACAGAAGGAATGTTTTACCATATGTAATGGATATGTAAAAGAACTCAAAATTACTGGAAAGATATAGGAAGTACAATGCAGAAAATATAGGAATTTACATTTGAAATGAAACCACAACTAGGCATCATCTGAGAAAAAAATCAATAAGAAATATAATAATTTAATAAAATATATGCTTATAACAACTTTGCTATAAACTTTGCTCCACAAATTTGAACAATATTTGATTCAAAGTTTAAACTTGAAGAATTGTGATGGCCAGAGTCAGAAACCAATAGCCCCTTCCTTCCTTCCTTCCTTCCTTCCTTCCTTCCTTCCTTCCTTCCTTCCTTCCTTCCTTCCTTCCTTCCTTCCTTCCTTCCTTCCTTCCTAATATTAATTAGTTTAACATCAGAACATTTTCCTATAAACAATATTTTGATGTGAGTTTTATATATAGTGATATCAGGGTTTTTAAAAATGCTACATTTACCTTTGGATGAAAAAGCCAATTTTTTTTATTATTATTAAATTTCTATACCGCCCCTCTCCCGAAGGACTTGGGGTGGTGTACAGCCTTAAAATTTAAAAAACATATAAATGTACAAAATTAAAATATTTAAAAATAAATTAAACAAATTAGGCCATAAAATCCCATATAAAACCCAATATGTGCGAATCCTAAAATCCTAAAAATTACACAATCCCCCTAAAACATTTTCACCCGGTTGGAGCCGGAGCTTCTATGCCAGGCCGGCCTGTTGAAAAAGGAAAGTTTTCAGTTCCCGACGGAAGGTGCATAAGTCCGTCATCATACGGAGTTCGGGGGGGAGCTCGTTCCATAGTGTAGGAGCTCCCACAGAGAAGGCTCTCCCCCTGGGGGTCGCCAGTCAACATTGTCTGGCCGAAGGCACCCTAGGGAGGCCCTCTCTGTGGGAGCGTACCGGATGGCGGGAGGTATTTGCTAGCAGTAAGCGGTCCTGTAAGTATCCAGGTCCGATGCCATGGAGCGCTTTAAAGGTGGTCACTAACACCTTGAACCGCACCCGGAAGACCACCAGCAACCAGTGCAGCTCGCGCAGGAGTGGTGTTACATGGGAGCGCCACGATGCTCCTGTCACTACCCGCGCGGCCGCATTCTGGGCCAGTTGGAGCCTCCGGGTGCACCTCAAGGGGAGCCCCATGTAGAGAGCATTACAGTAGTCCAGCCTGGAGGTAACGAAGGCATGAGTGACTGTGCGTAGTGAGTCCCGGTCTAGGAAGGGACGCAACTGGCGCACCAGGCGAACCTGATGTTATAATAATGTTATGCTTGTAATACTGGCATCCTTAAAGATTTTTTCTTTCTTTCTCTATTTTAAATACTTAAAGTTACCTAAATAATACAATATCTCTAATCTATATACTATTAAAACTCATGTCTGTAACCTTAAAGTGGACAAAACAGTGAATCATAAGGCAAAACTTTTTCAACCAAAAGTATCTTAAATGAGCCACTATACAGAATGTGCCCAAATTCTGGGGTCCATAACCTCCATGGAACTGAACTTTGGCAAATATTATAAAACATTTTATGAATTCTCAAGGAAAGAAGAAATAAAGAATAATCAAATCCCACTATAACTAAAGTGTAAGACTGTTAGAAGCATCGTCTTATTGCAAACTTTTATGGACTTGCTGCTTACACCAAGACTGAAAAAAATGATATTTTAGGGATTTGTTTTTCATGGCAAGAGAAACTAACAAAATAAGGGATTTGTTTATAAATAAGAGATGGAATATGAGATCAGTAGATAAATGTTTGAAAGGGTGTGAAGAGTCACTAAATTTGTTTATACTTGTGATAAAGGTGGAAACTATACAGATTCATTTAAACAATCTTGCCTATTTCTAGTATGCATATTTTTATAAGAGATATTTATTTAATATAATACATAATTTTATATAAATTATTTTGATATATGTAGATGTTTGTGCACATTTTGTTCAGATCACTGAATCCATGAAGCATGAATCTACTGGTTGTGTAATGGTTAGAATGCAGTATTGCAGGCAAATTCTGCCCACAGCCTGGAATTCGATCTTGATGGGACTCAAGATTGAATCAGACTTCCATCCTTCCAAGCTTGGTAAAATGAGGACCCAGATTGTAGACATATATGCTGACATTGTACATTATCCAGAGAGTGCTGTAAAGCACTATAAGGCCATATCTGCAGTATGACTATATCACCCCATGTATATACAGCACTGTCTGGGTGGTTTGCAGAGTCAGCATATTGCTCCCAACAATCTGGGTTTTACCAACCTTGGAAGGATGGAAGGCTGAGTCAACCTTAAGCCCAATCAGGATCTAACTGAGTCTAAATGCTATTGCCACCTTGGTGTATGAATCGGAAAGGAAGGAACTGAATTAGTTTATTTAACAAATATCTCTCCAATTCTAATTCCAACTACTCCAGATATGAATAAATTGTATTTTGATTTTTTTTGTTGGTTTCTTTTATTCTATATCACTTCACAAATTTGGATGGTCCAGTATAAATACAGTGCTGTTGTTATCTTAAATATATATTTCATCGGAGCCTGTTCAAATACTGTAGCTATAAATGTCTTTCAGTGTACTCTCTAAAGATCTCTTATGTTTTTACTAAGTATCCTTATTTAGTTTCTGATTTAATAAAAAACTCAATATGGGCACTGTAATAAATAATTCAGAACTTTGGTATCTACAGTTAATATTGCGGAATCATACCTCAAAGTATCTTCCTACATAGAGGGCAACTTGACATAATATGAAATTAATCAGAGGTCTTTCACCCTAGTGTGTCAATGAAAGGCAAAGTGAAAATTAATTTGTTTTTTCTAGTGGCATTGATTTAATATAAAAAAAATTGAGCAAAGCAGTTGAAGATGTATTCCTATTGAACCAAGGGTTATTGCTTGATTTTCATCCATTTTAATTATCTTGGACTGTCCATATTTTAAACAATTATAGTTGTATATTATTGTTAATTTCTCTCTTTTTTTACAGCATGAACAATGGAACTCAGAAGCTAATATCTGATAACTTCTAGTACTGATTCCAGGTATAACAATGTAGTTATTTTTATTTTTTGGTTAAATTTATCAGCCATTCATCTCTCTACAGGGCTATGACTTAAAATAATGGATGTGTATTTTGTTTTCTCCTCCATATTAACATGTTTAGAAACAGTGTGTTTCAATGATGCAATATAGTGTATTTTCATACACTTGGCTACCATTAGGAGGGTATATTCAGACTTCATCAACTCTGTAATTATTCCCATTACTAAACATAACAAAAGAAGAGTGGAAGATTTAGGCATATGGCTAGAGATCCATGGTTCTATTTAAACACATCACAGGTTTTTATAAATCCCATTTCCTCAACATTTGCATAGTTTTATAATTCACATTTGTTACTATTTGTGGCTTAACAAAACACAAATGTTAATGTTTCCAGGCCCTAGGGACTATTTTAAATCTGATTTTTTTTTCCATTTTACAACACTGTGATTGGTGGTAGAGTTGGAGAGACTGAATGGAGATGAGCATTTACTGGCTGGATGCCCTTCCTGATGCCTATGCAGAGTTCACAGCAGATATTTTCTCTTTGATAGAGAAAATCAAATTTTGAATTAATTTTCCCTGATGGAGAAGCATCTGTTGCTGCCTAGACCTGTACTCTCAATCTTCTGAGTGGGAGGTGAGTGTCTTCACCCCTAGGCTACCACATTTTAAATCTGAACATAGAATTGATAATATTTCATTTGCAAAACAAACAAACAAACAAAATGTTGAATTAGGAAGATTATATCGCTATCACCATCTCACCATCTTGAGGGAAGATGAGCGGCCTATCAAATTTATAAATAAATGAATATTTTGGCATGCCCAAAGAATTTCAAAAGGTAGTTACTATTAATATTAATTAATTTAACATTTGAACCTATCCTTGCTGAAATTAATGTATAATAGATTAAGACAATTCAATAAAAGTACTACTCTGAATCAGAACAAATTTGGGTGGAACTGAATTCTACAACAGGGTAGAATTTAAAGGCTGAAATAGTTACCATTTGGGGTTTTTTCTTAATTAATTACTTGAGCAAAGTAGCAGATTTTCATGGAGAAAAAAAATGATGGGAAAGTAACAATATTGTTGTTACATTTTTCACATTTGTGTGCCCTTATTCATCTTACAGCTACAGATTGTCATTTTTATTTACTTTTTATATCAGGTAATTTAATTTTTTTTACAAGGCTAAGAGATAAAATGCCTCTTATTAAATTAATTTTCATAAGTGTTGCATTTCCAAAATTTTTACAGTTTCTTTTGCCATGAAATAAGAATCTACTGAACTAAATATTTTAAATTTAGACAGTGAAGGCATGATTGTGGCAGTATCAATCGTCTGTATTTTACTGTAGTAAATGGACGTGGGTATTTTGTGTCCTCAGAGTGAACTCCTTAAGTGCATCTTCATGTTTACTTGTTGTTCAGATAGCTGGCAGATGAGAAATTGGAAATAGAATTTGATGGCTCTTTTTTTTAACAATGTGGTAATAAGTCATATGAACGCACTGCTTATTATGAATTCTGGCTCACCCCTTGGAGATAACAAAATCAAGCAGAAATCTATTATTATATTGCACCTGAACTGAAAATTAAATTATGAGAGCATTACCTCCCCCCATATGCAAAATATATATTTGCCATATTATAATTTGCTGAATGTTATTTGACTTCCATGCAACCATGAAGTTATAGTCTGCCAGGTTCATTGTCGTAAGTCATCTCCCTCCCCAAATACAAGAACTCTTGCAGCCATCCTAAATGTTTTACCTAGGGGAAAGCTATACATTGGATTAGCTTGTCCTGTACGTTATAGGCCAGTAGCAGCAGATAGCCTCTAGACCAGGGGTGTCAAACTGCCGGCCCACAGGCTGGATGCGGTCGTCCAGAAGCTGCGCCCACCCCTTGCCAGCAATGGAAAACTGTGCTGATACGTTGCATGATATCACGTGACGTCATGAGTTTGATATGTCTGCCCTAGACCAAGGGTGTCAAACTTGCCATGTCACGTGATGTGTTGTGGCGTATCGTGACTTTTTCTCCATTGCCGAGGCTGGGGTGGGTGTGGTTTTGGCATGAGGCATCCGGCCTGTGGGCCAGCAGTTTGACACCCCTGCCCTAGACTTAAATAGGAGTAAACAATGTTATTTTGAATTGCAGCAAAACTGCTCTAATAAAGTGGACATTAACCCATAAACGTCTGTAGCCTAACAGATATGTTTGTCTTTAACAAGTCAGAGGTGACTTGTCTCACCTCAACACAGATGTTGAGACTTTAGAAAAAGTGCAGAGAAGAGCAACTAAGATGATTAAACACCTGGAGAGTAAAACATATGAAGAACATTTGCATGAACTGGGTGGCCAGTCTAGAGAAAAGAAGGACTAAGGGTGACATGATAGCAGTATTCCAGTATTTGAGGGGCTGCCACAAAGAAGAGGGGGGGTGTCAACTTATTTTCCAAAGAATTAGAAGGCAAGACAAGAAACAATGGATGGAAACTAATCAAGGAGAGAAGCAACCTGTAATTAAGGAGAAACTTCCTAACAGTGAGAACAATTAACCAATGGAACAGTTTGCCTTCAGAAGGTGTGGGTGCTTCACCCCTGGAGATTTTTAAGAAGAGTCTGGACAGCTACTTGTCTGAAATGGTATAGGGTCTCCTGATTGAGAAGGGGGTTGGATTAGAAGACCTCCAAGTTCCCTTCCTTCTCTATTCTGACCTTTTTCTGCCTTAGGAGTATTTGTTAGTTTTGAAAGTGTTTCAAACATTATCAGTTGCAGCAATTGGAACCATAGTAGAGAAGAGACAAGGGAATGCATGATGTATGCTATACCATCCCTAACACTTCATGGTCTGCCTAAATAATGATACAACAGAGATTTGCCCTGAGGACAGCAGCACATTTTTTCTATGCCACTACTACATGCAATAAAATGCCACGAATCCTTTATCTCCTCCAGCTAATTATGCTCTCACCTCTCTAATGGAGAAGCTGTGGTTGCACAGTAATTAATGAAATAGGTCAGTGCATGCTTAATTTTTCATTAAGTTACAGCAAAACATCAAACTACATAGAGTTCTGGCAGCGACTAACTCAAATGGCTTTAAAGAATGCAAATGAATGAAGACTAGATCTGTCAGCTGCTATTTAACCGAGATAAATAAATGTAACCTGTTTGTTTACAGAGACCTACACATTTTTGAATAGCAGATACTGACATCTGATTTCCTCTGTGCCCTGCTTAAACATCTGTCTCTCACCATAAGCCATAAAATGGCCTATTCAATGGAACTTATGTCTAATCCAGTAGGACAACTCCATGGTTTTTGATAGGACTTAAAAATGCTTAGTTTTCTCTACTGTTTTATATTTTCCACGCAAATAAAGATTCCTGCATCTTTGTCTCTGTCTTGCTTGCTTTTGTCAGGCAAAGTGACATCTCTGGTTGCATTCCTGTTTCATTTTATGTTTCAAAAATGTGATTGCCACTGAAGCCTTATTTGATTTATGATAAATGTTAATTGCCTTTCTGCAGTTTTCTGCCTGTCCAAGTGCTCCAGGGCTGCACAGGCTGTGTTCACTCAAGCATACTATGTTGTGAATATTATGTATTAAAGCCACTGTGGGCTAAATGAAGCAAATAATATTGAATGAAATGTTTATTCACTTCTTTAGTACCAGACTCATTGCGTATGTGTCTATGTGTGTGTACAGACTTTTTTTTTAATGTCTTACCAATGACTTTTTTTTTAAAGAAGTGCCCAAATAATTGTGATCCCCCCCCCGCCCCAGCTCTTTTGGAGACAATTCATCAGTATCCAGTTGTGTCTAGGGATGAATTTCCACACACAATTCATTTACACATAAATGATGGCTCATAACTGAACTTGGCAGATATTGTAAAAAATAAAATATCAGTCTGGTTGGTGCTTCAGTAAGAAACCAGCAGGAAAATCAAAGTTACAGGCTAGACTTCCTGGAAAATCCAGGAAGACTTCAGGAAAAATTTATTTTATGAATGGAGGCAAATACATGAATCCCAGAATAATGTTGCAGGATCCAGTCTGGGTTGGTCACTAGGACCAGAGATTTAGTTGCCCGCTCTCAAAGTGAAACACATACATGACACACACCTAAACATACTATGAACAACATATGTATAGACCCACATCCCTACATATACATAGCAAATAAATATTAAATATTGTCCATCTTGAATATATAACCAAAATGTGAACTTTGGGCTGTTCTCTGTATGGTATTTATATGGTGCCTGATTGTGTGTGGCCTTTTAGTTGTGTATTGGGGTGTTAATGGCTGTCTATTATGTCATTGGCCTTTTCCTTGTGCCAACAACATAATAGACAGTCATCAACATCCCAGTCAACAAGTAAAAAGTCACACACAATCAGGAACCATATAAATAGCACACACAGAATACCCTATTTTGGTAGAGAGAAGTTCTGGAAGGATGGGCTCCAGCATGAGTCTGAAAACTTGGAAGACTAAACCTCTGATTCTCTGATCTGGTGACCATCCCAGATTGGATCCTACAGAACTTATTTTCATGTTATTGATAGGAGAACCTGAATGGGCCCATTGAGTCCTCAAGAGAGTTTTTACTTGTCTGTTACAAAACAGTTGAGATAATTTCTCAGAAAACAACAACAGCAACAACAACAACGATGATGATGATGATAAAGGTGGAAGGGACCTTGGAGGTCATCTAGTCCAACCCCTTGCTCGGGCAGGAAACCCTATACCATTTCAGACAAATGGCTGTCCAGTCTCTTCTTAAAAACGTCCAGTGTTTCCAGACATCAAGAATGTCTTTCAAAATAATGGTAGGAAAAAAACATATCTCAATCACCCAATGGGATTTGGGCTGAGATCTAGTAGCATAGGAACAAATCTATCTACATAGGAACAAAAATTGTCTTCAGGAATTGAACACATGAAAAGCTTTAACTGGGTACAGAATGGAGTACAAAAGTTCACCTCATCCTTTTTATTCCCTAAGTTCCACCCATTCTATTGGACAGCTGAAGGGGAGATGTAGATGTAGTCTCATTTAGTGACCATTTGCAATTACAAAGGTGATGAAAAAGTAACTTTGCAACCATTTATGACATTCACAGGTCTATAAGGCAAAGGAAAGCTGAAGTAAGATCATAAGCACAATCACAGTTTCACTTAACACTGCTAAGTTGCCAGTCCAATTGTTATCGCTAAAGGGCAACTACCTATATTGATATTAACTTAAATGAAACTAAACTGTCTGTGTGATTAAAAACAAACAACCAAACTGCTCAAAAGTCTTCTTCTGGGCACGGTGGCAGAGAAGGCATATTTCCTGGATATTACTAGGTTACATTACCTCAAGGAAAGGACTTTGGCTTGCCCACCCCTTTGGTTCTTGTGGAATGAGCAGCTAACTTGGTAGCCTCAAAAGTAACTTGGTCATATACCATGTAGAACTTTGTAGGTGACCATCAGCATCTACATCAGCACTCTAAGCCAGTGCAGCTTAGAGTACAGATGTGTTACATGGCATATGACAAAGTATCCAAAGTGATACACACACTACATTCTGAACCACTTGTAGCTTCTAAAAGCTCACCAAGGGAAGTCTTGTTAATATTCCAACTGGGAGATGACTAAACCATGAGTGATTTCAGCGGTACTTCCTGATGGATTAGGAAGTGCACATGGTAGAACTAGAAGAGTTTGGATATGACAGTAAAGATATGGTGAGGGCTTGATAAGGAATAGAACACTATTTCTGCCCAGTTTCTAAAAGCGGGGAAACAAGGTCAACCAGTTTCCATGATGTGATTTTGAGCATACACCCAGCATTTCCAATAAGTACATATGTTTTTGAATAAAGAAAAGGGTACCTTTTTTCATATATGGTGGACATGTAGAGAAGCACAGGTGTATTGGTGTATGGTCTGGGAATGGGTAATTGAAATGACTAGCCAAAATATTCTATATAAACCTGAGGCATTACTATTAGGAATATTAGAGAAAAATGTAAATAAAGAGGACACATATTTAATCATTCACGTGGCTACAGCGGCAAGGATTCTATTTGCTCAAAAATGGAAAACAATGGAAACACCAAGTGAGGAAGATCTAATAAAGAAAATTATGTTTTGCACAGAACTAGATAGGTTAATTAAAATATTAAAAAATCAGGAAGACACAGAATTTTATTTGATATGGAACAAATTTTATAGATGGAGGGAAAAAATAGAGGTCACAAATAAAGAGATAAAATAAAAAATAGAGATTAGAAATGTATAGTTTGTATATAGATAAGTTATATGTAAATAATGTATAACATGGACTGAGAGGTCTCTCAAAGATGATTTACCATGTTCCAATGTTTTTAATCCTTTTCTTTTTGTATTCAATAAAAAACTTATTAAGAAAAAAAAAGAAATGTTTTTGAAGTCCTGAACCTAACTGATAAGTCCTGGATCCCAAATTATAAGGAGCCAGAAGAACAGTGGAAAAAATCAGTGAAGTTGCTAAGAATGGATGTGAAGAATGATTGCCCAAGAAACAGATACAAGCTATTCTGGATGTCAGAACAGACAGCAGAAATTGCCAAAAAGAGAAGATAAACCAAAGACAGAAAAAGACAAACATGTCAGGAAGGAAACTTAAGGAAGCTGTTAGAAAAAAACACCCAAGAAGCAATATCACAGTGATATCTAAAAAGACATTGAACAAAATTGGAAAACAAGGAAAGATTTCCAAATAACATCAAACAGTGTTGGAAGGCGTATACTAACATTTTATACATATCATCTTCATATAATATAATTTTCTATCTTGCCATTGCTCTTCATCCCCAATTTTTTTGCTATTCTCAAAAACTCTAATTATGTAGGCCAGATATCTGTAAGCAGATTAATATAATGGGGAGAAGACAACCTTCGTATGTCCCATGACATCACTTCAATAAACAGACAATATACCATTCATAACTATTCATGAATTAAAAGTTAAATACATCATATTTAATCCATAAAACTGTATTCAAACTCATATTTTCAATGATTTCTCACATCCAAAGAAATTATACATGCTGGAGTCTGCCTTTTCTGAGTTAGACTAAGAACATCAATTAAAAAATAACATTGTCAGAAGATTGAAATCCTCATACATATATTCAGTCAGTAGAAAAACACCTATAACAGGACAGGTTGTAGAATTCAATATGTAACAGATCATTAAAACTAAATGCTAAGGTGTTATTTGAAAAAAGCTTCACCATGAATCTCCAATAAAATAAAACGCAATATGCTTTTTGCACCAATCAAATGGAAACATTCAGAATAAGGGACCTTTCATACTCTTAAGATTAAATTGCACTCACAACTGATGAAATAATAATGTAACATTCATAGACTAAGCCTGCGATAAATCTGATAATCTCGTGTACTATTCATCTGTTGATGAGAAATGAGAGGTATATAATTTAGAATACAGTTGAAATATTATTTAACAGAACTGTACTATATATACATATTCCCATGTGTGTCACAAATAGATGGCACAGAATTAAAATATCTAATTTGTATGAATGCCAGTGGCTTATGAAACATCTCTTCTATTTCATAAATTGTCTAATGTCATTACCAATTACATAGTCCTTACCCACTCATTCTTTCTGAAAAAAAGCTGCTGATCTTTAAAAAAAAATAAAAAAGCTGAAAAAGGCATTTCAGTATCTCTCTTTAGCTAATACTTCACTATGCTCACTTAGAAAACCCAACCTTAAAAATTCCATATAATACATTGCAGAGGTATAGAATAGGTGTACCTGGCTCAATAGTAGCAACTGTGAGAGGGATCTCAGTATCCTAATGGACAGTCACTTAAATATGAGCCAGCAGTGTGCTGGAGCTGCCAAAAATGCCAAGACAGTCCTAGACTGCATTAACAGAGGGATAGAATCAAGGTCACGTGAAGTGTTAATACTACTTGTGGTAAAAGCGCACTTGGAATATTGCATCCAGTTTTGGTTGCTAGATATAAAAAAATATTGAGACTCTGGAAAGAGTGCAGAGAAGAGTAACTAAGATGATTACGGGACTGGCGACCAAAAAATAGTTGCAGGAATTGGGTATGTCTAGTTTAATAAAAAGAAGTTTAAGGGTGACATGATAGCAATCCAATCCAATATGTAAGAAGCTGCTACAAAGAAAAATGATGCAGCCTATTCTCCAAAGCACCAGAAGGTAGGACAAGAAGCAATGGATGGAAACTAATCAAGGAAAGAACCAATGTAGAGCGAAGGAGAAATTTCTTGACAGTTAGAACAATTAATCAGTGGAATGACTTCCCCTCAGAAGTTGTGGGTGTTCCAAACTGGAGGTTCTAAGACAAGGGTGTCAAACTCAATTTCATTGAGGGCCGCATCGGCATTGCGGTTGCCCTCAGGGGGCTGGGTGGGTGTGGCCAGGGTGGGTGCAGCCTACTGGGTGGGTGTAGCCAGCTCTACATTGTTCACGTCAAGGGTGCCTGTGGGGGCCTGGGCAGGAATGGGATAGATCTGAGGGTCTCTGGCAGAAGGGCATGGGACCAGGGCAAGTGCCAAGACATGGTCCACAGGAGGAGCCTCACTGTTCCTCTCAGGCCATGGGGGGGGGCTTATGGAGCTAAGGCTGAATGCGTTTCAGCATAGATGGCCACCACAAAATTGTACATTGGCTCCTGGCTGGCCTGGGCCAGGGCAAGGCAGAGGGGGCCGTTCCCTCGCTGTTTCCAGGATGGCTTTGCAGGCCACATGAAACCACTTCGTGGGCTGCATCCAGCCCCCAGGCCTTCTGTTTGACATGTCTGTTCTAAGAGGAGAGTGGACAATCATTTGTCTGAAATAGTAGAGGGTTTCCTGCTTGAACAGGGTAGGACTAGAAGACTTCCAAGGTCCCTTCCAACTCTTTTATTCTGGTACTCTATTAGAAAGAAGACTGCTTTGATGGTTTATAGCAATTCAAAAGATGCACGGCAGTCATTTCGAATGCCACATGGCTTAATTTACATGTTTGGACGGTCGCCATTTTGGACGCCCACATGGCTTAATTAGCATAGTGGGACGGTCACCATTTGAATGCCCACATGACTGATTTACATAATTGGATGGCAGCTGCGGAGGCCTGTTCCCTCACATTCAAGGGCGACTGGGAGGCTTCCATCAGATTGGTTCCTGGGGAGGGCAATCCAGTTTCTTTTTTTTTTTTAAATATTTTTATTGATTTTTTATAAAATTTTTAACAGAAAATGAAATAACAGTTCAACTGTAAACAATTATGTACATATACAATTAGCAAACAATCAAACAAAACTGCTCGGTACCCCCTCCCCACCACATCCTCCTAAAACAAAACTAACCCCCTCTTCTTCCCTTCTAACAACCTACTTAAACCTTTCTCTAGTTCCATCCTCTCCTCCCACCTCCATCCTCTCCCTCATACCTTCTTCCTACTTGCCTAACCTTCACTCCTCCTTCTTCTTCCAACCAATGTGGTGCCCAGAGGCCACCCGAGCAACCCCTTGCCACCTAAAAAGAAAAAAAAAGAAAATCCCCAAAACAGTTCTGTTCTGGCAATCCAGTTTCTTAAAGAGGCACAACTCCTCTCTCTCCATGTGTTGTTTATAAACACATGCGTGTGTACACACATACACAAGTGAGAAGCTATCAGAAAAACTTAAAAACTTAAAAAAAAAATAAAATCTGTATATCATGATTAGTAATAAATAACATTGCACCATTACATCCATCAATACTCTCCATAGATCATTAACCATATTATTATGGTTAATTATTATTATGTTTATTATTGCTGATCTCTGGAAAGAAAAAAGAGTTCTGTTGAAAGAGGTAGACCTTAAGTCAAATTTTAGAAAAAACTGGGGAAGAGAGGGAGGGAATGAATAGGCATTGTAGGACATGCAATGCATAATCATTATCTTTACCCAGGGTAACATTACAAAGATATTTTTTTTAATTAAAAATTCCTTTATTAAAACATTCAGCATTGTACATAAAATCTTTGTATGCATCAAACATCATAGCATCTGGTATACAACCCTACGTATTATTCTTTGGAAACGTCTGGTTTGGTAAACATTTTTCACTCCTCACTTCAATCCTCTATTATACCCCCATTACATTTTTTATTCTCTATGATCCCTGATAATAGGTCTTGAGGTAGTAGTTAAACATTAAAGTCTGAACACAAGTAAGAATATTAGCAGATCATAGAAAAAAATATAATCCCTTTTTAAAGAAGTGTGAGGACTCAAAAAGGGTAAAGTGCTAGTTTCCACTTGATTATAAAATGAGATCTCAGTGCCAGGTGATAATTTGGAAACAATGGATGAAAACATAATGAAATACTGAAGAATTTTCTTTCAAGCATTTTTTCACTGTATTAAACATCTTCCTTTATTGTTCAACCTTAGTGACAAATCCCTTTGATATGACCATAACCCTAAGGCATGTAGTAATTTAACTCCATGTTTAAAGGCCCAAAGCCCTAACTCATATTTTTTATAATCAGTTCTCTAATTAGTGTGTGATGGAGTTTCTTGTCAATTACTTCACTGAAGTAAAGACTTATTATATCTCCAAGATTTCCAACATTTATTAAGAAAGTTACCTGATTAAAAACAACAACATAATTTTGGTCTGGAAGTTATGACCTTAATAAAGATCTGACTTCTGACAATTATGACATTGTTTATATATTCTTACAAACTGAATATTGAAAATATTCCAGGATGTCCTTATCACACTGACCAGATTTTGGTTATCCTGTCCCCAGAATAGGCCAGAAATCAATTCTGGAAGGCAAGAAATGGATATCTCCCTCTGCTAATTGTCCACTAATTATCAAAATAACCTCACAATGTGTTTTCATGCTCTGCTTCTAAAGTATATTTTTCTACGTTATGTTGCCTTAGGTTTCCAGTCCATTTCAGATACCATGCTTTAGTTTGTTGCTGACAATTGCCTTGCAGTTCATTTTTTACTTCTCCAACAGATAGGAATGCCATTGCAATTGAGTACTTATTACAATTGAGTACTTATTACAGAATCTGTTTAGAGCTATATTTTCCATGTATTCTTTATAGTACAATGATTGTCACACTTATTTTGTAGTTAACAACTAGCTGGTTTGTAACTTACAGTAGCAGAACCATTTTTCCTTTGCTTTTATCTATCCTTAAAACAATTCTAGCAATATGATAATTTATCACTTTGGCGGTCCCTTGAGCTGGAAAAAGTTTCATCCCTGGCTTCCAAATAATCCATAGGATATTTGGAATATTTGGGAGCAGAGAGTGAAGTTCTTCTACCTGACCAAACAAATAATGAAAAATGCTGGAGTTATTTTAAAAAAAAACACAGCGAAAAGTAGAGCTATAGGAAAAGAAGAAATAGTTATTCTTTATTTAATTCTTTATTGATTAATATAGGTCAAAAAGAGTTGATTCACATGTACTGTCTTGCACTCTCTAAAGAGGAAAAGCTATCAACAAAGAAAATGAGGAAAGACATGTCATACTTTAAAAAAAAGGAAACCATTCTTTCCAGATTATGGCAATTGATTACTTCATTGATGCCATCAAATTATTATTGACTCATAGCCACTACATAAACCTCCATGACAATTGATCTCTAAACGTTCAGTGATGCACTCATTGCCACTGTAACTGAGCTTTTATCCACCTTGCTGCTAGTCATCATCTTCTCTTTTCTTCCAGGTAGCCACTATATTAATCGCTTCATGGAATAACATAATGGAGACTTTCTTAGGGACCACTCAACCAAACAATAACTAGGTCCTCTCTCATAATCAAAAGTATCACCAAGGTAATAACCTCCTGATTCTGATTCTGCTTCCAGTATTTGCAAGTCAAATCACAGATCAATGGTAATATCTCCCTCCCTCCCTCCCTCCCCCCCTCCCTCCCTCCCTCCCTCCCTCTCTCTCTCTCTCTCTCTCTCTCTCTCTCTCTCTCTCTCTCTCTCTCTCTCATGGTTCCAACAGACAGAAATGAACAAAGCAGAACTCCGAGACTTGCAAATTCCTCAAAGAACATGTTTATTAGTTATAAAGTATTGGCACGTTAAAAGTGAAACCAAGTCTGGAGACACACGTAAACAATTCCCCAATACAAAGTTAAAAATTCCACCCCTAAAACTATGCAAGAAACTACGTTCCCCAATACATCATCTTGGCTGGCTTTTTACACAACGCCCAGCTTGCAGTCTCAGGAGAAGCCGATGACCTTGGTTTCCACAGGACAAAATATTATTTTCACTAGCAAAGCCCCTGGCAACCCCCCTCCCTCCGTTCTATGTGGCAACCGAAAATGAATAGGGAAAATGGCTGCAGCCGTGCTCATTTGCAGGGTTGACACATTCTCTCTCTCTTTCCTTCTCTCTTTTTTCACTTTTTCTCTCTCTCTTTCTCTCTCTCTGAAATTGATCAGCCTACGTTAAGTTTTTCCCTTTCATTCTAATAGGTTTAATCTATAATTCCAGTGTCACAGCTTGCATTTCTCCATTTCTATGCCAATTGCTATTTTCAGAGGTGGGGAACTGTCAAACAACAAATCAGGGAAATGTGCCTGATATAAATGACTATCTTATTAGTATGAATCAGCAGAGGAAAAAAAGAAAAGAGCTGCCCATTTTATTTGACCAAATTCACTGAATACCCTTTTCCTCCTTAAGTGGCAGATTTGGTACATAACTCATAATGTACATTTTGGCTCGCCTCTCTTCGTAGACATTTTGCCTGAAGAAACTGATTCCAAGTAAATCCATCATAAGGAAGTATCAGCACTAGTGAGACTTCATCTATTCTCTGCATGATGAAGTACTGCCAACTGTGGGCAGAGCCCCTTACTCACTGTGTCATTACTGATTTCCTACCACCTAAAGGCAAGCTCTGAATCATGGCTTAAGTGTGTACTAAGCTATTCAATAGCATTTCTGCAGAAGGTTGAGATAATAGGGAATAAGCACTAAAGATGGGTGATTCTGTCCACTTATGTTTCGTGAATTTTCCATCTCATCAAGTGTTCGCATATTTGGTACAGTGGCTTTTGACTGAATCCATACAGGGGTGATGTGCGTGGGTTGGATTTTTTTTTTTTCCTCTTGTCTGATGGACACATTTTTTTTTGTACAGATTTTTTCTAGTGTGAGCAACTTTGCAAGCAATTTCCCTCTTAATTAGAAAATACACTTCTCTGTGTATTCCCCCCCACCAAATGTATGCACTTTCACACACTTTGGAATTTCACACAAGACTCCTACATTCTGAAATGTGTAGATTTTGGTGTGGAAGTATATTCCTTGTTCTTGTTTGTATTTGGAAAGTACAGAACTGGTATTTCCACCTAAAATTTCAAACAGAATAATTTATTTATTTATTTCCATTCTTTCCATTCAACATCGAAGGACCATGCACAGAGCATACACAAAGTGGATCCTCAATGCTCAGTCCTTAATTTGATGTGATTTACAGGCAAATCACATGCAAAAATGAGCATGCATTGCTATTTCGTAGATTAGTTCATTACCATGCCTGGAAAAATATTGTTCTTTCTATCATGAACATGGACTGAATACTTTTCATCTCTATTCTGTACTTAGCACTTTGAAGTGGTATATAAGTCTAAGCACTATTGCTATTGCTATAGCAGTAAAGAATTAAAAGTCTATATATAATTATCAATGCAATATTATACAGTATCTATCTATCATCTATATCACACTTATATAACTATCCTGTTTTTTTTAAAACCTACTGTATTTTGTATAAATGAGTCCCATATTTAATTATTTTATCCATATAAAGTCTATGTCTATAGGCAATTTATTCTTAAATAACTACTTTAATTAGTGTAATCCATTGAATAAATGTGACTATACATTACCTTTTCAATGTTGCAATATCAGTCATTTTGTTAAAGTAAGGGTAAGGAGCATACATTTTATGATATCCAGTTGTCAAATTCC
Organism: Bothrops alternatus; assembly: GCA_034064705.1. Taxonomy (NCBI): domain Eukaryota; kingdom Metazoa; phylum Chordata; class Lepidosauria; order Squamata; family Viperidae; genus Bothrops; species Bothrops alternatus. The sequence continues at coordinate 11,936,848 of JARGCV010000087.1, forward strand.
TTATACTAGATATATAATTCAAGAGAACATTATTTTGTGAAAATTTTAGGTTTTGTCACACACTTACATTTAAATAGCCTGCTATTTTCTCCCAAAATGCAATAAATATAGGACATTGTAAAAGCATGTGGTTTAAAGAAACATTGTCTTTATTACATATCCAATAAAATGCCATTAAATATGTTGCTCTATTCATGGGATACCACTTAATGTCAATAAAAGCTTCCCATATCAGCTTCTAGCATGACAATATCAGCCATAGGTAGTCCCTCATTTACAACCATCTGCTTAATGACTGTTTGACAACACTGTTGTGATTCCTCGCCAGCCAATGGACCCAGCTGCTGAGTCTGAGGAATCAGAGGAGGAGGAGGAGGAGGAGTCTGGAGTGACATCAGAGTCAGAGGAAGGCTCTGAGGAGCTCCAAGACTTACAGTCTGAATGAGGAGCTTGGCCCCTCTACTCACACTCAGGCTGAGACTCAGCTGTGCTGGGAGTCTGAGTTGGACAGTGATGAATCACAGCTGGGAGATATCCAGGATGCACGAAAATGCCGGCAAGAAAAGAGAGTAGGACAGAGAAATGCAATGGGGCGGCTCCAAAGGCAAAGGAGAAGGCATTAGGAAACCACGCCTTGCCTGAATAATAAAAGGGAAGGTGTGGGAGATGCTAATTGCTGAAGGCAACCATTTGTGTTGAGGATTGAGTTTCTGTGAACTGTGTTTGTTTGCCTTGGACATTGACTCAGGTCTGTGAATAATAAAAGGGGATTGTTTTTTTCCTGCGGTTCCAGCCTGCTTGTTTGGAAGAGGGTTTCTCCTTGTGAGCTTAACAAGGACTCACATAGGCTGGGACAGAACAATCACAATGGCACTGAAAAATGTGACTTATGACCATTTTTCACACTTACATCTGTTGCAGCATCCCCACAGTCACGTGAAGAAAACTCAAATGTTGGCAATTGACTCATATTTATCACGGTTGCAGTGTCCCGGGGTCATGTGATCAGCTTTTGCAACTTCTGGCAAGCAACATCAAAAGAGAAGCCAGAACCACTTAACAAGCATGTTACTAACTTAACAACTGCAGTGATTCACTTAACTGTAGCAAGAAAGGGTCGTAAAATGGAACAAAACTCACTTAGTAACATACATTTTGCTCCCAGTTGTGGTCGTAAGTCAAGGACTACCTGTATTACATGGGCAGATTCCTCTATGGAAGTTATGCAACTGGTTTCTCCTGCACTCCAAAGTGAAATGGGCATGGAAGGCAGTAACTGGAAGAAATAGGATGACGCCTGCATCACCTACTCAACTATCCATGAAGTAAGCATGACAAAATCATATCAAGACAAAAAGGGAAATATTACTTTAAAACTGGAACAGTTAAAGATACATTGTATGTTGCCTCACTGGGGATAAGACAAAGGCAATTTCATGAATACACAGTTATGGGGTCCTTTTTAAAAAGCTTACCGGGACATGTTTGTGCAGTTACAGGAATGTGTGAGAGAGTGTTCTGCAGGCTTTTGTATTTGAATAATATGTTCTAAAGAAGAATAAATTGGTTTGCATATAGTAGGTCCCCAGAGGGTAATATAAAAGTATGTCAAAGAATTTTGTATGTTCTGCTTTTAAAGCAAATTGACATCATTTGCATGTTCCAAATTACTATGCAGATTAGAGTGTCTTCATCACGTAAATCCTGTAATACTTGGCTCAAAATTTGCATGTTTATATTATGTAATATAGAATAGGAAAATAGATATAACAGGAAAGTGCATATAAAAATAAATGGAACGTACGACTGAATGCATGCAAACTGAGATTGGATGAATCTACAGGAGACACATGGTTTTAGTCTTCTGGGTGGGAGCTAGAAGAGGAAAATGAACTAATGCAAACCAAATACTGAATTCAGTAGGGAAGCCTGCTTTAGTGCCCAGTTGCAATGTAAAAGAAGTGGATTTAGACAAGTTAATAACTGCAAACTTGACCTTTCAAACAGAGAGTTTATAGCAAAGGCAGTTTCTTTGGTAATACAAACAAAAGAAGCAGCTTTATACTAAAGGAAACTATTAATCTAAGCAAGTCATTTTCTTCAGTGACAGGAAAATCTTCTTCTCCTTTGACTCATGTGGTAAACATGCACACACACACACACACACACACACATACATACATTGGGGCAGAGATGTTATCAAAAGTGTGAAGAAAAAGATGCATTCTGATATGAGTGACAACTTTACATCTTCTGAACCATACTTTTTTTTTTCATTCTTTCTGTCTCTTTCTCTCAAAAGCACATAAACACAAGAGCACATAGTCGAGCTAGGATGATTTTTACCCATTCCTTAGGCAGAAGAGATAGATTATATTATACTCAGATTGACAGATAAAGTGAACAGGAAGGCATGCAGTCTGCCCATCCAGCAAAGGAACACATAATCTGGTTATCTAGAGCAGGGGTCCCCAATCCCTGGCTGTGGCCTGTTGGGAACCATGACGTACAAGCGGCAGCCGAGTGGGCAAGTACACAAAGTTCAATTTGTGCAAGAGGCAGGTGTGTGCATGAACATGTGCACCTGCCACTTGCATGGAACCATCCCCTCTCCCCATCACCATCACCGCCAGTCAGCAGAACTGGAAAGGTTGGGGACTACTGCTCTAGACACTGTTCTGTTTTTATCCTTGTCATCTCCAATACTTCCAAAAATTATTAATCAATTGCAATATGAGAAAAGAATGGAATTATTAAACCCCTTGATCATTATATCTTCACATTATATTCCTGTCCCTTTCTACTCTTCAGAGTATGCTGCTGGCTCATCACTCAATCTGTAACTTGATCATCTACCCTTTGGCCCTGCCTACCAAGTGAGTTCTTTGCTCTCACTGTGTTGCAATAAACCACTTACTCTTTGGGAACCACCTCCAAATTGGCCATGGGAGGTGATTTTATTTTCTTTATCATAGGTGTCTGCAGGAGATAGTATCATCATGTGTATCCCAAAGGTGCTTTTTCACGAGGCAACTGGACTTTCTTGTTTTTCTTTGAAGACATTTTGCTTCTAATCCCAGAAGCTTCTTCAGCTTTGACTGGATGGTGTACTGCTGAATCTTATCCTGATGTTCTCCTATGTTGTGCCAAGCGTTTAGGAAGTGGTTGTTTTGTTTCCCTTATTAGCAGCTTATTAGCTCCTCCAGTTGGCAACACCATCCATCACATCAACAATTCACAGGACTTCACCAGCAAGGTTTGGAAACTAAAACTGGACCCGGATGAGATAATAGTTTCCTATGATATGACTTCCTTCTTCGCCTATATTCCAACAATTGAAGCTGTCACAGTAGTGAAGAAATGACTGCTACAAGACAGCACCTTAGGTGACAGAATCAACCTCAGCCCAGACCACATATGTGCCGTGCTGGACCTCTGCCTCACCACTACCTATTTTAAATACAATGAAGGTTTCTACAGACAGAAACACTGCTATGCCATGGGTTCACCTGTGTCCCCCATTGTGGTCAATCTCTACATGGAAGAGCTAGAAACCAAAACCCTAAACTCCTTCACAGGAATTCCACCTGCTCACTGGTATAGGTTTGTGGACGATATTTGGATCAAGATCAAAACACAGGAATTGGAAGTATTCATCAAACAAATCAACTCTATGGACAAATACATCAAATTCACACAGGAAGATATTAAGGAAAATAGTCTAGCCTTCCTGATAGAAGCCTTAACATTGACGTTTACAGAAAACCCACACACAGATATCAATATTAACATTTTGATTATCACCACTTACTGGAGCACAAAATGGGAGTTATTAGAACTCTACACTGCCAAGCTGAAGGTCTTCCTCCCAGAAAAGATGGGAAAGAAAAAGAACTAAAATACATAAAACCTCAAAAAAGACCCAGCAGGAGCTCCTCTGTAACAGACAAAGAAGAAAACAATAAATGAAGCAACATTGTCATTCCACATGTTGCAGTAATATTGGAAAAGCTCAGGAGGATCTTCAGCCAACACAACATATATGCACACTTCAAACCCATGAATACACTAAGGCAGAAGCTTATCCACCCCAAAGATAAAACACCCAGAGACAAATTGAGAAATGTGGTATTTGCAGTACAACACAGTGAGCCATGTGCAGATCTGTACATTGGGGAAACAAAACAACACTTCATAAATGCATGGCACAACAAAGGAGAACAAATCCCTCAGAACAAGATTCAGCAGTCCATCTTCATTTAAAAGACAAAGACTGTTCGAAGACAGCAAAGTCCACATTTTGCGCAGAGAGGACCACTGGTTTGAAAGAGGGGTCAAAGAGGCCATCTATGTCAAAATTGAACATCTCTCTCTCAACAGAGGAGGAGGGATCCGATATCATCTATTTCCAGTCTACAACACAGTCCTTTTAGCAGTTCCAAGAAAGCTCCATACCCATTTGCCCCACCACCACCACCACCACCACCACCATTTCCTCCTCCTCCTCCTCCTCCTCCTCTTCTTCTTCTTCTTCTTCCTCCTCCTCCTCCTCCTCCTCCTTCTTCTTCTTCTTCCTCCTCCTCCTCTTCTCCTTCTCCTTCTCCTTCTCCTTCTCCTTCTCCTTCTCCTTCTCCTTCTCCTTCTCCTTCTCCTTCTCCTTCTCCTTCTCCTTCTCCTTCTCCTTCTCCTTCTCCTTCTCCTTCTCCTTCTCCTTCTTCTGTTGTTACCCATTGCATCCCACATTCTGTTTTTATACATTCAGTAATCATTCTTTGAAAGTGAGATTTGACAATTAAGAGAAAAATCCAGTTTCAAATGCAAATGCTCTTTTCCCACTGTTGCTTAATGTTGAAGGTGAATTGATCCCAGGAGGCTCACTCTGTTAATAATACCTCCATCTAAAATACTCAGCCTCCCTGACACAATGAGTCAGTCAAATTTATAGTTGGAGAGGGAAGGAACCAGCACAACCTCCAAAATTAAAATTAGGTCACACGGTCTCTGGTCCTGCTAATTTCCATCTCTTTCTACTATGGAAGGGTATCTAAAAACATTGGCACAAGAGGGTACAAAAATATGCTAATGGAAACAGAATTCCCAATCTATTAAAAATAGAATTAAGGCAGCAATAGAAATCCATTCCCCTAAATAAGATTGTTTGGAAGAAGGAAGGAAGGAAGGAAGGAAGGAAGGAAGGAAGGAAGGAAGGAAGGAAGGGAGGGAGGGAGGGAGGGAGGGAGGGAGGGAGGGAGGAAAGGAGGGAGGGAGGGGGAGGGAGGGTGGGAGGAAGGGAGGGAGGGAGGGAGGGAGGGGGGAAGGAGGGAAGGGAAGGGAAGGGAGGGGAGGGGAAGGAAGGAAGCAAAACAAAGAGGAGGAAGAGGAGGAGGAGGAGGAACTTGAATGACTTTTAAAGGGGATTAAATAAATTCATGTATGAACCAATCTATCAAAGACTGTTGGTTTTGATTAGTCAATGGTTCCTTTGACTGAGACATCATGTCTCCAAATACAAACTGCAGAGAAACCAATGGTTAGTTAGAGGTACATCTTTGTTATGTGAGCTACTTAGTAGGAAGAAGAATTGGCTACATTGGAGGTACTTTCTACATGCTGATATGTAGAGGACAGTATATGATTCCTTTCCAATTACACAGATATGTCTGTAGGGTCCTTAGTTCTCCCTCAGCTTGGTGGTTTTCTTGCAGGCATTTCACTACCAAACTAGGTAACATCATCAGCACTAGTAGGGAGTGGGCTTTGCTCTCAATTTATATTCTAGTGGCTTGCCCTGTCAGTGTAGACATACTTGTCAGAAATTTATGTTCTGTCTATACATTAAGCCAAAGCTTAGGGTCTGTGAATGGAAAAAATATTACATATTTAGTTCAATATACCCACTGCATATAAACACAAGGGTCCTTTCATAAGCCCAATTCAAATGGTATGCATTGTATAAAAATGGATACCTAGGGCTCTGTCTATTAATGTACTATTGTTATGGTCCATTTACATCATTTTCTCCACAAATTGTACTTGGGGAAAAGAAAACACAAAAACCATCAAAAGCTCATCACTAAAAGGACTTTTCTATTCATTAAGCCCTCTAACTGTATGCAAATGATTCCACCTTAGGCATATATTAGAAAAAGAAGCCACTATATATTTCTAGGGAGCAATTGCAGTGCTTTCCCTAAGCACAAATACATGCCATTTGGTAGTGAAAATATACTATGAAAATGAGATTTTTGAACTGGCCTTGCTCCAATTGTTATTATATTCTCTGCAATGTATTATATCAGACTGTAGAAGGCGAAGAGGAAGAGAATGCTTTATAGCAATATATAGGAAATGGATACTAGAATGACATCCAATATCTAAGCAACTTTTTTTATGAAGTCTTTTCCAGTCACATAAATTTAGCTCCAAGTTTCCCAACTTGAGTTGGAGTTAATTCAACTAATGATATGTATTGCTTAAGTTTAAATAATTATGTATATGATAAATATAAATATTTAGCCATTTCAGATAGAGAAAAAGATCTCAGACATCAGATAAATTGCTCAAAATCAGCTTTTAAAATGAACATAATCAGAATGGAAAGACAAAGGTCAAGGAAAGGAGGATGGTTTAATTAGATGTTTATAATGATAGTTAATCTATAATCTTTGGGAATTTTGAAAATATGAAACTCCTGAAAAGTATATAGTGGTCTCCAGAGCCCCTCAAAAATTTGCTGCTAAATTATAGTTTTGAATGAGGAAGCAAATTATTAGACATAACTGGAGCTGGATAGTACTATAGTACTATATGTAATCTAATTTTAATTAAATTAGATTAAATCTTAGTCTCTTAGAGTTTGGTACTAGGCATATTGCTATAAAGCTAAAGAGCCATTGGTTTGAATTCTGGAAGAACCAGAGTAAAGCTAGAACATCAGAACCCTTGTTAATTTTCATAAAGGTTTCAATTAAATGTAATACCATGAGCTTTGCATCCAGAAGGTTTCAACCTGTTCCAGAATCTGTCCCATCATATTTGGGAAAGTCTTGGCAGAGTCCAGATGTCACTACGTAGAATAAATCCCTGTGTTGAATGTTCAACACAATCAGGATCTTCATATCATGCTGCTTGAAACCCTGGAAAACTTCCATTTTTCAATAGTAATAATACTGAATAGCCTGTCTTATGTCACAGAGGAAGGTGGCTTTTTTTTGTTACTAAAACTTCCACCATCCAAATTAAGATTTTGAAAAATATACTTCCTAAGCTAACCTGATAAAAAGCTGCTTGGTTGATTGTCATGCCAATCATGGTAGCAGTAATAAAAATGGAATGTATTTGTTGTATGTTTGATTGGAAGTACAGAAATTGAGCCTGATGCCAGCTCTTGATATTAAGAGTTATTTCAGGTCTTTAATTCATACAATTAAGTTAGATTGAAAGGGGAAAAAAATCAGTGGAGGGTCAAACATCCAATATCTGGCAAGAAATTATCCTGCGTTCTAAGTTGGAATCTTTTTGTCAAATGCATTTTGCCCAAACTAGCTGCTAAAGAATCAGCAACTATTCTAGCCCAATGCTAGAATTTTACCCACCCAGAAAACTAAATCTAACATGATCAGGCTGTTGTGTTGCTTTGCATTAGATCAAATGAATAAATCTATACTCTGATCCATAGCTAGAAAGTCTCAGCAGAAAATGCTTGTTGGGTAGAAGTAGATTCAGTCAAAAGTATCTCATCCATACATTCAAACATTGCTTTCATGCAAATAAAAAAAAAAGTCAAAACAGAAGAGGACACAAGAAAGATTCAAGATCTGAAAAGTATATGGAGTGGAAAAAAGGTTTAGATATCCATATGTGGGTTTCATGGAAGACAAATTGATAGCTTAGTTCAAATTGCCAGCTAAGCTATGAGTTCACTTGATTTAAAACAAACTATGATCTTCTCTTCAGGACAAGCAGAGCAGCAGAGCACACAACCACATTAATCAAACACACTCTTCTTCTGCCTCATTTAGAGCCAATTACAAGGGCTGTGATGTTCTGAAAGCATCCTCAATAAAGTCCAATCAGGCCTTTATCTTCTCTAGTCCCTTCCTAGGTGTACAAACTCTGTTCTTAATAACAATTGCCGACTAAGGTTTTTCTATTCAAGAGCACGGATTTTGGTTTAATGAAAGCATTTGCTCCAAAACATACTCAAAACAGCATAAAGGTACTTTTCTTTTTTAAAGAAAGGAACTGGCAATATTGCTTCAGTCCCTAATAAACTTAATGTGAATAAACTAAGCAACTTGTCACTTCAAAGCTAAACCTCACACAAATAGGCTACTTTCAGCATGGTTGCACGTCTACTATTATCATATGATAAAGCAAATAATCTGATTGTTCTCACAGGCACAGAATGGGCCATTGATTGTTCTTCCGCAGATAGAGACTAGGGTGTCCTGATTAGATGGTGAGGAACAAGCAAATCTGTGTGGAGGTACAGATTGTTTGTGCTACAAAAAGGGAAAGGGGAAAAAAATAACACTTAGCAAATGCCCTGAATGTGGAACAAAAGATCCTAATTTCAACCTTTGACAAGATTTAAGATCCAGGCATTGAAAAGTTTGCCTACCCAATATCATGAAAGCTCTGTAATCAGATGAACTGGAGGTCCTCAATTGTGGGATCATCAGTGAGTTCAACTCAGTGTGATGGGCAGGCGTTCAGCCTTCTCAGTGGCAGTGTCCCAGTGATTCTCTCCCTATAACTATTTGGCTGACCCATATTCTCTCTCCTTTCATAAAACAAGAAAAGATGTGCCTTTGCCCATAAATTCCACCTTAAGCCCAATACTCTTCAATATCTTCATAAATGACTTAGATGAGGGAATAGAAGGGCCACTCATCCAATTTGCAGATGACACTAAGCTGGCAGGAGCAACCAACACCCCAGAAGACAAGATCAGGATTCAAAAAGATCTTGACAGACTTGAACAATGGGCCCTATCCAACAACATGAAATTGAATGCGGAGAAAAGCAAGGTTTTGCACATGGGCAGGAAAAACCAAAGGCACAAGTATAGATTAGGTGAAACTTGGCTCAAAAACAGTAACTGTGAGAGGGACCTTGAAGTCCTAGTGGACAATCACTTAAACATGAGCCAGCAGTGTGTGGCAGCAGTAAAAAAAACACCTAATATAACCCTTGGTGGTATAAACAGAGGCATAGAATCAAAATCATGTGAAGTATTAATACCGCTTTACAAAGCCTTAGTAAGGCCACACCTGGAATACTTCATCCAGTTTGGGTTACCTGCTTGAGCAGGGGGCTGGACTAGAAGACCTCCAAGGTCCATTCCAGCTCTATTTGGAATGAAATGTGTGAGTTAATAACAATAGAAATGTGTGAGATAACAAGATCAGACTTTAAGATTGGCTCCTCTCTTGTTCTAAGAATTGGTGTTGTCTTAATTTTGGCACACTTTCTTTTAAGAATTGTTAGTTTTGTTGTGATGAATTTTTAAAACTTGTATAATTCATTATTCTGGGAAGAAGATAAAAGGTAAAGGAGTCCCTACACATTTTACTCCAGTAGTCATTGCAGATTACAAGGGATGGTGCTCATCTCTGTTTCAAGGCCATTGAGCCAGCGCTGTCCAAAGAGTTTTCCACAGTCATCTGGCCAACATGACATTGCGGAGCACTATTACCTTCCCACTGAAATGGTACCTATTAATCTACTTGCATTTGCATGCTTTCTAGCTTCTAGGCGGGCAGGAGCTGTGATGAGGCAGGAACTCTCCACATTGTGTGGTGATCGGGTCTTCTACCTGGGTTACTGGCTTTCCAGCTGACAGGTCCAGCGTCTTAACCACTGAGCCACCGTGCTGCCCATCCTGGGAAGAAGAGCAATATAGGAGTATAATAACAGCAACACTAGATTTCATGCATTTTGGTTGAGTGTTGGTGTATTTTACTGTTTGCAATAAAGAAAGGGGGATTTATTATTTAAAAAAAAAGATTCAGGGTTGTTGGGTTTTTTTTTTTTTGCTGCTGCTGCAATTCACTCGTGCTGTTTTTGTACAGTTTTGCAAAGAAAGAAGACGACTTTTTTTGTTTGTTTTGTTTTTGTTTTTTTTTTTAAAAAATCCAACCGACCAACCAAAATTGGGCCTTTTCTAAAGAAAAAAAAGCGGGTTTGTTTCGCGCGCGGTGCTTTGATTTTTTTCCCTCCTTCATCTTTTGCATTTGTTTCGAGGGGAGGGCGACCGCCTTTCCCTCCTCCTCCTCCTCCTCCTCCTCCCCCTTTGCAAAAATCCTCATCTCTTTCGGGTTTGCAACCAACTGTTAAAGGCTCAACTATGCCCAAAAGAAAGGCTGCAGCTGAAAGTGAAATAAAGGAGGAGCCAAAGAGACGATCGGCTAGACTATCTGCTAAGCCTGCTCCAGCCAAACCAGAGCCAAAGCCGAAAAATGCAGCACCGAAGAAAGAAAAAGGAGGGAATGATAAGAAAGAAGACAAAAAGGTAACAACAAAAGGGAAGAAGGGAGCCAAAGGGAAAGATGAAACTAAGCAAGAAGATGCTAAAGAAGAAAACCACTCTGAGAATGGAGATACCAAAACTAACGAGGCACCAGCTGCTGAAGTATCTGATGACAAGGAAGCCAAGTCCGAGTAACAGATTTAGCCCTCTTCATTTCCATCATTTGGTATTCGTACCTCCATACTGTATTGTTAAGAGAGGAATATTTTTATCAACTATTTTATAAATGCAGGTTTTTTTAGCATGAATTTAATCATGAAACATCTTCATCTCGGTTACTTGGACTTCAAAACCAACCAACCAACAACAACAACAAAAAATTATTGTTTTAAAATTTTTGTGATTGTCATAGTTTGTATGGTACCCAGAAAGAATCAGTGGTGGTAGCTATTGACTTCTATCAGTATATAATCCCTTTGTGTGTCAGTCATACGGAATTCAGATTTTAATTTTTACCCTTGTTACATGTTGTATGGTTTCTTAACGTGGGGAAGTCTAAAAAAAAAATACACACAAAAACCACAATTGCGTCAGACATTCCGGTGGTTCTGTGACTTGCTTTTATAAAGAAGGTGAGATATTTTCATGAAAAATCTTAAGAAGCTGGAAACTTGTTGTATCCCAAATGTAGTTTTATTTTGTCACATTTTGGAGAATAATATTAAAATATGTAATCATGTTTTTAAATGAAATACAAAAAAAACTTTTAAAAAAGAGAAGGACAGGTTTGACTGAATATACCCACTGTTAGGAATTTTGCTGGATTTATCTTAATAAAATGTCTCCTCAAAAGAAAAAAAAAATAACAGCAACACTAGCAATAGTAACAACACTCTACCTGAAATCATAATGATTATCAGCTCAGTCAACGTGAACAGTCTATATCAACATAAGGTCATTTTCTCCAAAAAAGAAAGCACCTACATTGCACTTTCCAGATTATGAATAATTATGTAGCCATTCAGAAATCTGCTGAGTGATTAGTTTTCAACAAAAGAGACAATTGTGAAAGGCCTGGAATCCACACTAATGGTAATGTGCAACAATAGATCAGACTACAACTCAAAGCACACATAGCTTCCTCGTGTAACATCCAAGATTCGTGTGTCTACCTCAGTTTATAGTACAGGTAGTCTCCCACTTATGACCCAATTGTGCCCCAATTTTTTGTTGCTAAGCCAGACAATTGTTAAGTGAGTTTTGCCCCATTTTACAACCTTTCTTGCCAGAGTTTTTAAGTGAATCACTGCAGTTGTTAAGTTAGTAACATGGTTGTTTAGTGAATCTGGCTTCCCTTTTGATGTTACTTGTCAGAAGTTTGCAAAAGGTGATCACATGACCCCAGAATATTGCAACCGTCATAAATATGAGTCAGTTGCCAAGTGTCTGAATTTTAATCACATTACCATGGGATGCTGCAATGGTCTTAAGTGGGAAAAATGGTCACAAGTCACTTTTTTTCAGTGCTGTTGTAACTTTGAACAGTCAGTAAATGAACTGTGGTAAGAATGAGGACTATCTGTAATTGACCAGGCTTTCCATAGCACCAATCAGGTCTTACACAGGATCCTTATAAACCTGGGTTTAGGGCTTTTTTGAAAGACTAGTAGCTCCATGTTGTATAGAAGGTTGATTTAAATAAAAGTGGAGAGGTAGATTCTGCCATTGTGTGTCCAACCACAAATATGTACATTATAGATTTTCCACTGTTTCTTCTGAGAAGGAGCTTCGCATGACCACACTTTTATTACTTTCCTACTCCATGAGCTACATTTGAATGCTGCAAGCCATGGCCATTTGCGGCCAGCACTGCCATTCCTTTGCCACACTCCTTGAGGACAGACCTCCCATCCATCCATCCATCCATCCATCCATCCATCCATCCATCCATCCATCCATCCATCCACTCCTTCATCTTCTGTCCCTCTTCTTTACCTTTGATCTGTGAGCTTGGCTATTTCTTGACCAAAGTTTACTGTTCTTCAAGAAGACCACTGGAGCCATGACTGGAAATAGCTTGCCATGTCAGCTTGCATGGCTGAAAAGTAAAAATTCACAGCCAATTTAAGAGATGTCCATGCCAGCTGTTCTAAACTCCTGTCCATAGTCAACCATCCCCACTCTACCATACACTGAGAAGAGAAATTGGTGGCTGTTTTGCCCTCTGGCAGCTGATGCTTGGTGGAAAGGGAAAGAAAGCTAGAGGAATCTGCCAATCACTTGCCTTAACTTTTCCTATACTAAAATATAAAGGCAGCACCATTTGCTCTCCTTCTTAGTGAGAAACAATATGGTTGAGCAATAAGGGCAGCACACTTTAGGACAGCAATCCTAAATTAGGAGCCCCGGTGGGACAGTGGTTAGAATGCAGTATTGCAGGCTAATTCTGCCAACTGCCAGCAGTTCGATCCTCACCAGTGCGGTAAAATGAGGACTTAGATTGTTGGGGGGCAATATGCTGACTCTGTAGACTGCTTAGGGAGAGCTGTAAAGTACCGTGAAGTGGTATATAAGTCTAAGTGCTATTGCTATTATTTCCTATTGTAGTTATTTAATTCTGATGTTGTCCATCTAATGCATTCAAGGTATTCAATTGGCCCCAATCCTTATATTTAGTGAACACTGCTAGGTTTTCCCTACTGCATACTATAGACAGAATCATTGTTTTATTCTTTACAAAAAGCTGCAATGGTGAGCTATATTCTGTCCCTGCAAATGCTGAACCCCTGCACAGAAGTAATGGCCTTTTCAGGAGGAAACAGTTCATTATGTCAAGGACAGCATGTGTCAGTGGTTTGGGGAAATTCAATAATAAGCTTTAAAAATTTGTTCAAGGAGAGACATGTCCTGACATATCCCTCTCCATGTCGTGCAGGCTTCACAGAATTGTACTGCTAAAGAAGGCACTCCACAGAGCAAATAGAAAATGTTCTGAATAAGGATCATCTTGTCCTCCTTGTGCAATCATAGCAAAGTTGCAGCAAAGCATTTGTTATGTCACACTTGAAAAACAGAGGTGTGAAATGCTTTGATTATCATCCTTTGGAATATATCAGCCCATTTTATTTTTCATTTTTATCGACATCAAGTTGGAACTTGAAAAGTTTGAAGTCTGAATCATCTAGACCAGAGGTTCCCGACCTTTTGGGCACCAGGGACTGGTTACATGGAGAGAGGTTTTCCCACAGATTGGAGGGGGCGTGGTGTTGTGTGCTGCTTGCATCCCACAGATGGGGTTTTGCTTGTTTGTGTGGTCCAGTTCCTGGCATGCCACAGTCTGATACTGGTCCACAGACTGGGGGTTGGGGGACCCCTGATCTAGACCTTTGTGTTTCATTGTGCATAGGTAAGAAGCTGATAGAACCACAATTCCTTCTTGTAATGTGACTTTACTTTTCAGGCAGGAATGCTTTCTCATAGTGTATCGTCAGTGAAATTATTTTTGATGTGCATTCTCAGATGACAGTATTCCATAAAAACACTGGATATCGACATTTGTTGTATGATCATATTTATTCTGTTAAATCAGGGTTGGGGAATCTTTAGTCTTCTACCGGTATATGCACCTGAACTGTAACTCACAACATTCTTCACTCTCTATATTGAGTAACATATTTCTCCATGGAGAGGACTCTTCCTGAGGTCTTCCTCCAATGCAACTTTATCTCCTTGTCCCAAATGATGCTTTTCCCCCTTTCAGTGTATGGATTGCTTGTTAAGTTTGAATTATGACATCTGTTGAGGGAAACAGAGGGACTCTTGTCAATTTAACATTACTTGGTAGACTACCTAAATTCAGGTGGTATTTCCTGGAAGGAAGGATAGTTCTGTTGCTTAGTGGCAATTTTCTCTTGATTCTATCAATGTTGACACAGTTGACACATATCTTTGATGTGCCTGTAAGCAACATGAGAATACAGTTGAAGTTCAGAATGTCAAAGTAATATAAATAGATTAGAACTTCTAATCTATTCCAAATTCCATATTTTGAGGAAAGTGTCTCCTCCCTATAACTCCAATTAACTATTCTAATATTTTTATCTTTAGTATCAGATATATACAACTGAGTTTTATGGACACCCCCCCCAAAGATCTTTCTATAAACAACTAGCTGCAAACTCCTTTGTGATCAATGAAAAGACCCTCACATCACTGTGATAAGTCATAGGTAAGCTGAAGTGAGACTACAATTTGACTCTTTATAATGATTTGCCCATTATAATCATATGTGTGCATACTCTAAAGAATACCCCATTGAATTCAATATTTTCTCCTAAATGTTCCTTAGATGGTGATTTACATGTCACTATCTGTCCCAAAGCTTTGAAATGATCATCTCCATGAAACATATGTATAGAATACACCATATGAAATTATATTAGATTTTGCTTAAAATAGAAAAGCTTTCTTTTTTTCTTTTCTACTCAGCAGAACAATATACCGTATTTTCCGGCGTATAAGATGACTTTCTAAACCATGAAAATATTCTCAAAAGTCGGGGGTTGTCTTATACGCCCAGTCATCTTATACGCTGGAAAATACCATATTTTCTGGCATATAAGACGACTTTCTAAACCAGCGGTTCTCAACCTGTGGGTCATGACCTTTTGGGGGGTCGAACAATGCTTTCACAGGGGTCGCCTAAGTCCATCGGAAAACATATTTCCGATGGTCTTAGAAACCAAGACACAGCTCCTCTATCTGGCCGCTGCCACCGCCCTTCTTCTCCTCCGCTGGCTCCCCTGCCTCCAGGGCGCCCTTCTCCTCCAACAGCGCCTGCTCCTGCTGCCACAGCACCATTTCACGTGCCCCTGACGCCGCCCTGGGCTGGCTCAGCGGCCAGTCCGAGCCGAGCCGGGTCTGGGCCACTGCTGGCGCTGCCGGTGGGCTGCTCCACTGCTGCCGCCACTGCCAGCTGAGCTGAGCTGCAGTGCCGAGCCGGTCTCCATGCCTCCTGGTTGCCCAGCTGCACTCTGCCCCCAGCCACCCTCCGCGCCACGCGGGAGCCTCCCCCATGCCGCCCGGCCAGCCTCACTTGCCATCGGAGGCTGCCTCAGCCCTCTGGCGCCTGGTGCAGCCATGGGGCTGCCGGGCAGGAGCGGCTCCTTCACGGTTTGCCAGGCTCCGGGCCTTGGAAGCGGCCATGGGTCGGGGAAGAGGGCAAGGCAGCGGCAATGCCTGCATGTCTGTCGGAGGCCAGCCGGCTGGGCCGGGAGGGGAGAACTGGTGGCTTCCGAGTGGGAACTGGCACTCTGGCCATGCCCCTCTTGTGTGCAATGGTCTGCGCGGCGTGGAAAGGGGCTCCCGTGACCCCACTGCTGCAATGGCACTCAGGAGGCTGGAGGGGTGGGCAGGTCCCAGGGGGGCGGCTGGGAGATGGCAAGAGGTGCCGGGATGAGGATGGGGGGCTCCAGGTTGGTGGGTGTGAGAGGGCAGCCAGTGGCTCTGAGGCACACCAGAGATGGTGTTTAGTTACTCACCACATGTGCTACGATACACACAGACACACATACCCACGTGCAAAGATGTATTATTTTATAAAATATGTAATGATTTTATATACTTGCATCCCAATAGCCTATTGTCCAAAACGGGAATTAAAATTATACTTTAATTAGATATGTTGCTTTTCTGCTTTGACTTCTGGTTCTTGATCAGAATCAACATTTAATTCCCACTGAAACATATTTTCATATCTCATTGCAACATCTCAAATTCAAACCTTTTTTGGGGGGTCATACTGGAGTGAAATCAGAAGTTATTGTCATTTCTTTATGAGTCAATTTTATGTAAAAGCTGCTGAGAGCACAACAGGCCTCTTCTTCTATTCTAATTTATGTGACCACCGGAACAATACATATTACAGTCAATTATCAAATCAATTTGGCAATGTAGAAAATGGTAAGCCATCTTCTATTTACAACTCAGCAGATGTTTGCATGTTTCCTTCCTCTTTTCTTTTAGGAATCCTTGCAAGCAAAATCTCTTCTTCCCACCCTGCCATTTTGTCTCTTCTTCAAAAATATGCAGATATGAACTTCTTAGGAGCACTGTAGAAAAAGAAAAGAAAGGCAGGGCTGTAATTACTAAGCCGTGGTGACACAGTGGTTAGAATGCAGTATTGCAGGCTAATTCTGCTGACTGCCAGCAGTTCGATCGTCACCAGCTCAAGGTTGACTCAGCCTTCCATCCTTCCCGAGGGCGGTAAAATGAGGACTTAGAGTGTTGAGGGAAATATGCTGACTCTGTAAACTGCTGAGAGAGGGCTGTAAAGCAGTATGGGGCAGTATATGTCTAAGTGCACTATTGCTAAGAAAGTTAGTAAATCATTATTGTCTTGTTGATAGTTCTTTTTGGCTTTATGCTAGTCGGTCAGCATTGGCACGGAACACAATACGAGGATTTAGAAGAATTTGATCTTCCTTCTGGGTAGGTATTTTGCTGGAGCAGAGAGGAGTGACCACAACAGACTGAGGCAAAATGAAGGAAAATTGTTAAGTAAAGAAGACTCCATAATGTCTATTTTCACTTAGATCAGCGGTTCTCAACCTATGGGTCGCGACCCCATTTGGGGTCAAACGACCGTTTTGTGGGGGTCGCCGGACACCGCGGTCCGCCATTTTGTTTTGTTTTTTTTATTTTTTTGATTTTTTTTGGTGTTTTTTTTGTCACGTGCGTGCCGCGCATGCGTGGTTCAGGCCGTCGCATGCGTGCTGCGCATGCGCGGATCGGCCCGTCGCGGTCCGCCATTTTGTTTTTGTTTTTTTTGTGTTTTTTTTGTTTTTGTTTTCATCGCGTGAGCCACACATGCGCGGTTCGGGCCGTCGCGCGCGCGCCGCACATGCACGGATCGGCCCGTCGCGGTCCGCCATTTTTTATTTATTTTTGTTTTTTATTTATTTTTTTCATCGCGCGCGCACCGCGCATGCGCGGATCGGCCCATCGTACGTGCGCGCACACGCCCGGGTCGGTGTCGCGGCACGCATGGGCGGCGCAAGTGGGGTCTCAACCTGAAAAAGAACCACTGACTTAGATTGTCATATTTTCCAAATATGGCTTGATCCTTTCTCTTATTTCCTTTTGACATTGTTTGCAGAAAAATGTTTTTCCTAATGTGCCTTGTCATGTGTACTTTTTTCTGATAGGGTACAAATTTCAATTATATGCGATGCCTTAATACACAAACTGCTCCAGACAAATTTGGTGCCTATATCAGTGCCAGAAAAAAGCTTCAACCCTCACATCTCTTAGCCTCTGCAACTATATATATATATTTATGATGTCTTAATACACAACTCTTAGGCTCTGCAACTATTTTCCTTAAAAACTGTCCTTTTCAGTCATATCTAGGAATTTGGCCATTTTCTTGCAAATTAAAAAAAAAACAGCAAATGTAGCAGAAGGCTAAAATATCACTCTTCCAATATTTCTCTTCCATAAAGCTCATAAAGCCTGTCCTTTGGAATTGGATAGAAACAAAATTTCTTAGCTCTAATCATATCTGTGTTGCTTTCTTATTATATATGTATCAATAGACAATCACAATTTGCAGGATCAAGGCTATATTCAGCTGCCCTTAGATGTTCCTGCAGTTTCAAAAAGAGAAATAATTTAATTGATGGGAAGGAGGTATGATAGCTGTATTTAATTAATTACATTTTATTTGGACTAAATTGAAATTAAAATCAAATTTGGTTTGTATCTCAGCCTTCCCTTGCCTTTTAGTATAGCATTTCTCAAATGTGGTAACTTGAAGATGTGTGGAGTTCAACTCTCAGAATTCCCCAGCCAGGGAATTCTGGGAGTTGAAGTCCACACATCTTCAAATGGCCAAGGTTGAGAAATAATTTATTTATTTTTTTTTAGAAAAAAACCTCTTACATATCTCTCAAAGGTCTACTTTGGATTTCAGCATCCAAAATTTACATATATTGGGTCTACAAAAACACCGATATTTAGATGTTTGACCCTCAAAAAATAATAACCTGTGAGAATGTATGGTAGAAACAGACAACTTTTATTAACATGTGGGACCAAACGTCCTTTTTCTGATTTGCCTTGGGTTGTAGTAAGTGTGGCCAGTGAGTTTACGATATGCTGGACTAAACATGCTAAAGATTTGGCACTATTTAAACATTTCTGAAAAAGGATAGAGCTAAAGGCCAATTGGATAACTGACAAATATCAAGGCACCCACTTCTCTCTTTAAAGATCCTCAAAACTAGTAAAACTCTTTTGCGGGAAGACTTTTTTCTATAGGAACTCAAGGTGGCGAATATATTGCCTCTTTCTTGTCTCTTTTGCAACAAGAACCACCTCTAAGATAGTTTGTTTTGACATACTGTCGCCAAACCATCCAGTGAACTGCTTGTTCATTGCTGTAATCTCTTCACCACTCTGGTTCTCAGTTTGGGGATGCTATGGGTGCCTTACCTATCCGCAAAGTCCCTCACATCCATTTTGCCTCTTCACTTCCCTCAGTTTTCTATGATGGTGGCTCTGGGGGAACCAAATGGCTTGCTGGGATTATGTGCATCCTGTCAAATTCCCACCTCTGTTTCAGAGAGGCTCCGGGAGGCTGCTGGACTGTTTGTAATTATATTGTCAAAATTGAATCAGACAATGGCAATCTGTGCATTTGAAAGCCTGGAGAGTTGGAGAAAAAACATCTGGAGTTCTCTCTTGTTGCTTCCAACCCTCTGGGATCATAAGTCATATTAGACCTGAGCTCTTTGATAAATACTTACCATATTATCCTGTGGAATGGTCTCAGAAGCCTTTCCGGACAATGGCTTTTTTCAAGGACATAAAATATTTTAAAAAAAGAACCCAAAATATCCCCTAGTGGGATGATTGAACATCTCTGCAGAGGAAATGGAACTAAGCCACTTATGTAGGCTATATAGATAATAATCAGCCTTAAATTGTGCTAGAAACACACTAGGAACATCTGTGGTGTAAATGTTGCACTGTTAAAATGTTTCTCACCTGCCAGTATGCAGGTCATTTCACCAGCTGAAGTTGCTAAGTAGTCTTCAGGTGCAACCCCAGGGAATGTGCACTGAGAAATAAAAAAAAAAATTGGCTAAATTATTTAGCACATTATTTAGCACCTGCAACATGAATGATATTGTTAGGATGTTCTACATGCAGTTCCTATGGTATAAGAAAGGAGTAAGCTGCCAACTAGCAAAAGAGCTTCTTGTCAAAGCCAGGCTGGGAGTCCAAATTTTGTAGTGTTTGGAGAAAACGGTGCTTGCAAACAGTTTGCAGATGTGGCTGGGACAAAGAAATGGGTTCAAGCATCTGGAACTATGAAATTCATTCTAAATGCTTTTACAACTGGTTGTTTTAGAAAGGGTCAAAGCAAGGATCTGAAAGCATGACTTATTTTCCTTGGAAGACTACAGATAGTCCTTGAGTTACGATCACAATTGAGTCCAAATTTTCTGTTGCTAAGTGAGACAGCTGTTAGGTGAATTTTGCCCCATGTTATGACCTTTGTTGACACAGTTATTATGTGAATCACTGCAGCTGTTAAATTAGTATCACAGTTGTTAAGTGAATCTGGTTTCCTCATTGACTTCGCTTGTCAGAAGGTTACAAAAGATGATCACATGTCCCCAGGACACTGCAACCCTCATAAATATGAGTCAGTTGCAAAGCATCTGAATTTGGATCACCTGGCCATGGGGATGTTGCAACGGTCATAACTGTGAAAACAATCATAAGTCATTTGTTTTGGTGCTGTTGTAGCTTTGAACAGTCACTAAGTGAACTGTTGTAAATCCAGGACTACCTATGCCTTTCTTCTATGTAAGACAGAAAAGGCCTCATCCTTGAGACTCCTAATGAATTAAGATGGTGACTTGTGGTTATAATCTCCTAATCTTCACTTGTTGCTCTGCAGCCTCTTCTGAGACACATTTTAAATGCCCAGAAGTGTGGATTGATATTATAAATTAGAGCTGAGGCAAGGAGTCCAAACAAATTATGTATGCGGCATAACAAATGGCTTGTAATGAGGCATATGGATTGTTCCCATTATCAACCTCATCTGTGGGTGGCACCATGTCCATCCTTTTAGCTCAGGTTAAGAAAAGACCTAAAAGAGGGATGGAAATAGTTTTCACATAAATAAAAATAGGCATAAAGTGAGGTGTTAGATCAGACAGATCCAGTGGTGGGATTCAAGTACCTGAACATCCGGTTCTCTGTGTGGATGCAGGCCTGGGCCTCCGAGGCCTAGAATGGACTTCCGGAAGTGACATCCACGCACTTCCGGTGGGCTGTTCTAAGCCTGGGAGACCTCCTCCAGGGCTCCGAGGCCTACAACAGACTTTCAGAAGCAGCGTAGGTTCAGCCAGTTCTCCAAACTCAACAAAATTTAGCTACCAGTTCTACCGAACTGGTGCGAACCGGCTGAATCCCACCACTGGACAGATCGCTGTAGCAATGAAGGCCAGGAGCCAGGATTATACTCACAGAATATATCTACCCTCTCATTTTAAACATCACAGGGCTGTTAAAAAGGAAGAGGAAAGAGAAAACAAGCAGCAGAAGTAAGAAAGCAGGTAGGAGCTCAGTTTAAAGGCAGAATATGATATAAAAAGTATGGATTTGAGGAAAGGAAGAGAAAGGCAGAGGCTTCCACAGAAGGAATTGGGAGAGATTAATAATGGACATGATATTTCACCAAAACAATGCAAGCTCTGCCTCTTTTGTGATGTTGTGCGAACATAGAAAATGTGGGGCTGATGGTACCTTTTTGGTAAGAGGGCTGCATGCCGCAGTTGCCTCTGGCCTCCTGTTATATTGCTCAGAATAAGAAAAGATTGTGGCCTGTGAAAAGTGTTAGATTTATCTACTTAGTTCATATTTATATTCTTCAGCATGATTTAGCTATGCTTCCGTTCTAGCCCTTCTTTACTTTTCATATAACTTTGCACATAAAGCTGTGTGCATTCTAAAACCATTCATTTACGTAGGTATTCTTCTCAAGCACAACATATTCAAACATATCTTTTCTCCAAAATGCGTTGACATTTTGATACATTTAAGCTAACAGAACTGCATTGCAGTCTCCAAGAATTACAAAATCTGGAAGGTTTGCAGAACCTTGTGGTAAACGCAAGGTATAATAATTAAATCTAGGAAGCGGCAGAAAAACTGAATTCCTCAAGGTTTCAGAAGTGAAAGCTTTCAAGATCTCCTATCCATAATCAAGACCGAGGTAGTGAGGGGAAGGCTAAATTTAACTTACTGGTTTGAACTCATTATCCAATGCTTAGAAGCCAAGCTGTACTTTATTAAAAAGCGGCACCAAGATCAAACGTCCAATTTTGAAGAAACTTTTCTTCTTCCAGTAAATTCTCTACTCTGCTATTTATTTCCCCTAGGGAACTTTCAAGTTTATTTCATATTTCTTCCGATAGTATCTTGGAATTAATCTTATTGTTGTACAACAGCAGAAGTAGCTGCCTATTATTTATCTCTCCTTCATTCTGCATTCTCTCGGATTTTTTTTTTTAAGAGCCTTACAGATGGAGTTTTGTCATGATGTCTCCCATTTAAATTAACTACTGCGATAGGAAATGATAGAGGCTGTAGGCCTTGGAGATAAGATTCCACTCTGAGTGTTTGAACTCTGACAGGCTTCAGCCCCTGTTAAATAAAGTCAGAGCAAGAGCTTCCACGTCCATTAGAACTTCAGGAACACCCAAGCAATTTTTTTCCCCATTAAACGAAAGAGAAGTGGTGGAGGGAAAAAAAGGCAGAAGAAATTTTCCTCATAGCAGAGGTATATCGTGTCATATTATTTGGATATCATTGTCCAATGTCTGACTCTGACCGTTTGGGCATTATTAATGGAATCCTTTTCTGGAGGGGATGGGCTGAAAAAGTTCCAGGATATTTTCCAATCACCAGTTTCCTCCATATGGACCTCAAAAGGAGCCAAAAGTAATTTTTTCAGAACTGGGAAATAAGTAAATTTTCTCCGTACTGAAAAGCATCAAGGAAAGTGATATTGAGAACGTGCTGCAAAGTCTGAGGTGTCCTTGGTGTTAAGCCTCCATGCAGTGCAATTACATTTCAGTTGGTTCCCAGTGTATTACATGTTCAGAATAACTCGGTATATATAACTAAGTTGACTTATCAGTGACCCAGCCTTCTTTAAATACATTTGAAATAGAAATGAATGGATCAAGGTTAATGTCAGTTTTAGTTCCCTAGAAATTTTGCTTCTTTCATTTTAGCCGTATGCTATATTTTCATTTCTTTGCTGAAAGTTAAAAAATATATTTTAAATGACTGCAATATCTCCATTCCCTAATTTAAGATTCCAGTTTCTCTCAAAGTTTTAAACAATGGGCTAATTTTTACTTCTATTACCATACCACTGATTTATTTTTTTAAAAAAAACTGCACTACTTTTAACTGTGGGCTTTATAAAACACCTTGAAATTTAAAAGCAAAAAATAAGAGGAGGGAAATATCTGTCCAAAATCAATAATGATGATGATGAAGATAATAATAATGATGATAATATGCCCTATGGAAATAACATCAAGAGTCTGAATGAACAGGACCGCTACAGATTCCTGGGCAGCCTTCAAGCACACTGAAGTCAAGAAGAAGGTTGGAAGTGAATACATCACAAGAGCAAAGAAGATCTTAAAGTCCAAAGTCAGTGGAGGAAATACATCAAGGCAATGAACACCTGCAGAATTCCAGTCATTAGATACACATCTGGAATAGTGGACTCAACTCAAGCAGAACTAAAAGCCATGGATAGGAAGATCGGAAAAATAATAACAGTGAAACATGCCCTTTATTCACAGACTGTACTTACCAAGGCAAATAGGAAGTGGGCATGATACGCAAGTATATCAGACAGATCAAGAAGTACTACAAAGAAGTTAAGAGCTATGTCAGCGGTTCAGCTATCCTGGACAGGTCTCCTCAGAGGAGTCAGACAAAGAGTGACTCTCCAGTGAACAATAAGGTGAGATATAATTTACATAAACCTACACTACACTTGTCATTTCCCAGGTCAGTGATGTTGACAGACTCCGATTACCAAAAAGCATAGGTGGACATGGAATGTTGCAAGCACACCAAACAGTTGAAGAAGAAAAATGGGTATTGTAAGAATATTTGAAAGAAGTGAGGAAGATGCATGAATGTAGTAAAAACCACGAAGGCTTACTGAATACCAGCAAGACAAAACTAGCTTACAAATAAGACCAAATGAAGAATAACATAGAGACATGGCAAAGCAAAGTATCACATGCTCAGTACCTTACAAAAAATAGGAGGCAAAGCAGATAACAAGACCTGGTAATGATTAAAAGCAGGAAAATTGAAAACTGAGTGCACAGATGAAACCTCAAGAGCAAATTCATAAAATCCCAGAATTGAGAAGACACCAACAGACAGCAAATGCCACCTGGTATCCACTGTTGCAAGAATATCACACAGACTGGCTGCAAACAATGGCATGACAAACAAACAGCAATGGTGCATTGGAATACCTTTAATAATTACCATTTGCTTCAAGCAGGAACTGATGGGGCCTCAAAATAGTAGATAATGTAGAAGCTAATGTGCTGTGGGAATTCAGTCAGACCTGCCAAATAACATCCCAGGCTTAACAATTGTTAAGAAAGACAAAAAATAATCTGGATAGTGTATGTGGCACTATCTGGAGACAATGGAATAGAAGAGGAAGAACTGGAGAAAATCACAAAATACAAACAACTGCAAATAAAAGTAGAATGACTGTGGCAAAAACAAAGCAAAATTAGCATCAATAGTAATAAACATCTTAGGTGCGATCCAAAACAACTGGAGCGTCACTTGAAGCCCATCCACATTGACAAAATCACTGTCAATTGCAAAAGGCTGCATTACTTAGAACAGCTTACATCTTGCAATGCCTTTAATATTATTCAGCTGGCTGACAATGTGGGCAACCATAATTTATTATACTTGCATGCTGGGTAACTCACAACAATTAAGGAAGTTACAATCAAACCAATAAAATATAAAAGATGGATAAAAACGCCAGGCGAGATGAAATGTTGGGTTCCACTCTCCCTTGCCACTCTTCTCCAGGTCTTCACAACTCTTCCAAACAACAGCAGAGTGAGATCCACCTGGATTTCAAGGGAACCTCGTTCCAGAGAGCAAGAGGAGAGCATGAGGAGGTGTGTTTCTGGGGTCCCAAAAGATGACATAGTTTAATCAAAGGAACCTGGAGTACGCCAGTGCTGTAGGATCAAATTGGTTGGGCAGATGTAATGGAGGATAGGTGATCCCTCAAGTAATAAGGCCTTATGCCATGCAGGCCTTTATGGGTAACAACCAGAATATCTATGCAATTTTATCAAAACTGCCTGACCACTCAACCCACTATAGCACAATCAACACAAGCTATGAAAAGGATAACACTACCAAACATTTCAGGAATAACCAACAGACTATTATAACCACATGGCCTCACATTGGCATACAACTAAAGCCTTCCAAAACATCTTAAGTAAATCCAAAGACCCAGTAGCCCATGGAGAAAAAACATATATAATGTAAGGACTGTAATATCCATTATGTAGGACAGACAGGCAGAAGACTAACAGAGCGCATCCATGAATACCAACTAGCAGTCAGAAGCCACGATAAAAACTTCTTAATGTCACAATACATGGACTGACTCAACCATAGTTTCAACTGGAAAACTGTGAGCATCCTAAACCAAATTAAATTCAAAAATGCAAGGGAATTCCTGGAAGCTGGGCACTCAGACATGTCAGCCATCAAGAGATACATAAAATTAAAACCTATCCACACACCATTGAAAAGAGAGAATAAAAAAAAGCTAGGAAGGAAACCAAAAGACCAGAATACATACACTTCAGCATCCAACCCTCAGATAAGCAGGGATTAACACCAGACAAACAATCAGGGAGAAATCAACACCCCAATCAAGGAATTACCAAGGAGAAAACCACACCCTTACTAAGGACTCCACATTTTTGTATGGAACTACCCCTAACCTTGATGTATAAAATTAATATTTCTCAGTTACTGTACACAATTTTTAATGCATATTTTAGTAAAAAATCTTATGTTTACTAGTAATATGCTATTCAACATGCTTTCCATGCTGTGATGGATTCCCTTCTGGCTGGTCATGCCATTTTAGTTGTAAAAAAATAAATAAATCTGTAATAGAACCTTTTTTTTCTTAACCTCTCTCTATTCAAGTAAGTGTGCTAAAGGTCAGAAATTTGAACACCATTTGCTCAGACATCAAAACAACACACCTGTCAAAAAGAGTTCCAAAATAGAAATGCACTTATTATTTTTCTTCTTCTTGTATTCGTTTAGCCCTTTCAAGCCGCAGCAGCTGGTGAATATTTAGAATTCTACTTGAAGTCTCACCAGTTTTGATCAGCAGATCAGGCCACCATCAGGGGATAAATCAATTGCCAGCAGATGTGGATTGCTATTTGAGTATGAGGCCTGAACAGCTTAATTGGGGGGAGAGATGTTAAAAGTTAAATTGACAGTCATGTAAATTTTTTTTATTGAACTCCCAGTGCTATAATTTGTGTCTGAAATGAGCACTGAGTTGCACTGCTCATTAAGAGGGAGGTACTGATGTTTATTATACATTCCTTACACACTCTGTGCCTGGAAGTAAATTAAGACCAGAGGGCACACAATCTGAAAACAAGGGAAACAAAATATCATTCTTCATTCTTCAATGAAACAATGTACACACACACACACACACACACACACACACACACACACACACACACACTTAGAAGTAAATAAGTTTCTGACCAAGGATTACATTTACTTGTATATGTAGTCCTTGACTTACAAGCATAACTGCACCCGAAGTTATGGCCATAAGTCATGCTGGTCCTGACTGTGCCCAATTTTGTGATTATTTTTGTGACAGTTGTTAAGCAAATATGGCAATTGTTTAGCCAAGCCCTTGTCTGCTATAGGTATTTTCACTATAAATCAGAAGTAAACGACAGTTCCCAGCAAAAAAACCATTGTAAATTGGAGTCATGTGACCACAGGATGCTGCATAATGTGGACTATAAATGTGGGGCAGTTGTCAAATGCCCAAGATGTGATCACGAGACTCCAGTGGGTGGCTGGGACTGAGACTATCAGAACTTTGAATCTGAGTCATGAGTAGTCCTGGGCAGGTCCCTCATAACTTTGAATGGTCACTAAGCATTTAAACATAAAACTTTGATGGCTTCGGAGGAGGAAATGCCACCATAAATATTCATTTGTTCATACCATTTAATCTACAAATAAACATTGGCATAAATTATCATAAAATAACAACCCTAAAATAAAACCAGAGAACAAATTTATCTTAGCTACCTAAGAAATTGGAGGGCTTTTTTATACCAAGGAAAGGACAATAATACCCTTTCACCTCATTTCTACAGGCTGACTATTTCTGCATATACAATATATCTGAGTCTGAATTGCCAAAAAAGAAAGTGAATGCAACAAGATCTTAATAACACCAAGAATACTATAGAATCTGGATATCGGCATGTCTTCCAGAACTTTTGCATATTTTAAGAAATAAATAAATGCTTTTTCTCAAAAGCATTTTCAAAATAGATAATCTTTCAGCTCAATAACTTAAATCTATAATCTAGGTATTTCTCCTCCTGTAGTCCTGGTAGATTTAGTAATCAGATTTCCTGTATTTGCTGTTTGAATTTTAATTTGATGTCTGTGTACATATGCCTTCTCATTGTGTACATATGCCTTCTCATATGCCTGTCTCACAGTTCCAATGTGACTATGCAATAAGGAGGCAAGAAAGATAGCAACATCTAAGTACCAACAAAGAATAAGACAGCTCTTGAAGATTCAGCTCAATGGGAAGAACAAGATCCATGCCGTCAACATATATGCCCAGCCAGTCATCAGATACCCTGCCTATATAGTGAGCTGGCCAAAGAAGCTGCCAGTATAAACACCTGGAACCTCTTCACAATGTACGAAGGCTTCTAACCCACATCCAACACCCAGAGACTGTACACTAGCTGGAATGAGGGCACACAATGTCTGGTGGGTGTCCAGTAAGACGACACCCAAAGATGTGTTACTGAGAGAAAGCCTGGGGCAGCAGCAGATATGGGAAGAAGACCTAACAGAGGAAGGGCCACAGCAACACAAACTCTGAATGAGATGTATCATTGACAGATCGCTAGAGTGGAGGATATTGGGAAATCCTACCAAATGTTCCAACAAGATCCCAAGAAGAGGAAAGTACAGAGCTACCGGTAGAAACAGCAAAGATACTGCACAGAATCCTCAAACTTTCAAGCCTCTGGTAGAAGATATAAGACTGAGGAAGACACAGGCCAAACATAGGGGTAAGAAGGAATGAAGTCTTTTTTTTCTTTTGCTTTTAATATAAAACAGCATATTTTGCCTATTATTATTATTATTATTATTATTATTATTATTATTATTACTATTATTACTATTATTACTATTATTACTATTATTATTATTACTTTGCCTTTGCATTTGGTGTTCTTCCACTGTGTCTATATGTCCAGTGTCATGTTATTTTTAACTCTTGAAGGTTTGTTATCTCTATCAAACAGGATTATATATATATATATATATATATATATATATATATATATATATATATATATATATATATATATATATATATATATATATATATATATATATATATATATATATATATATATATATATATATATATATATATATATATATATATATATATATATATATATATATATACACACACACACATACATACATACATACATACACACACACACACACACACACACATATACGGTATATATTAAATGAAAACTAAAAAGCAGGGTGAGTTGGGAAGGGTAAGAAAACGAAATTCTTTCTGATGCAAAAAAAAAAATACTGACAAGAAATTTGATTGGTCAGTTATATATTTGTGACAATTCAAAATTGTCTAGATGAGTTGCTATTTTAATTAAGTCTTCCAATTTTATGGTTATCATTCATGCTACAAAGTTCCTGCAACTACACACACAGTTATTGTTTGCAGATGGTATTTTGGACCATGTTAGAGATTTTTAGAAGTTCTTTGTCACATTTTATGGTGATTGTATAGTAATTTTTGAAAATATAACAAATTGAAATAGATCTAATATATTGCCTGTTGGCCTATCATTTCTGTTGGGATATATGTGTTTGGGGTTTTTTTTTAAATGTTTTGTAGATTTGGTTTTAGGTTTTCTTTTTCTTTCTAAATGCTGAGATGTTTGTTTTGTTTATGTTGTTAGCTGCTCCGAGTCCTTTGGAGAGGAGTGGCATAAAAATCTAATTAAATAAATAAATAAATAAATATCTAAACTGAGTTTTTCTTTAATTATTCGGATTTTTGAAAATATGTGGGAAAAATCTTCCCAGAAAAATAGATTTGTTAATAGAAGCATTTTAAATTAAGTAACACAAAGTAATAGCATTAATATATGGCTGGAAATGCTTATGAATCTGTGGGGATACATATTTTGAAAATGAGTATATAGTTTAAGAGGAATGCCTATCTTAATTTAATTTAGATAAATTGACCAGTTAATGCTTAATTTTTAATGGAATGTCAGACTTTAAGATTCTTGCAACTCCTTTATGAATACGGGGGCTTCAATTTTCCAGATACTTAACTGTATCATTGGTTACACATATTAAAGGGATGGGAGCAGGTTGGAATAAATAAATCATGTTAAATGGAACTTAATGTGTGGTCCTGGATCTTCATGCCTGAGAGCCAGTGGATTTTGGATTTTAAGACCTTTCAAATTAATTAAATAAATAAATAGCACATTCCTCCATGGGGTTCTCAAAAAGACATGGGGTAGAATTTTGTAAACAAAAAGAGAACAGAGTATTGTAAAAGTGCAAAGACACTAGGAATGCTGAAGGGACCACTGTGAAAGTCTATAGATTGTGGCCTTTTGAGAAAGAGAGGAAAAAAAAAACAAATGTGTTGCTTTCCTTTCCTTTTCTGGATTATAAATTAAGATTGAGAGAGATGACTACCACCGGAAAAGCAGTGAAAGAAAGGAGGAGAGATTCATTAACTGAGCGAGCATCAGGGATTACACCAGATATTTTACTTACACTGTAGAATATGGTATAAATCATGTGTGCTTGAAGAAATGGGACTATCATAATGTTAGGGATGGCAGAAGTGACAGAGGAAAAAATGGTGGCTATGGATGAAAGAACGGATAAAAAAAAGGAAGAATCTGGAATACAAATAAGAGGAGAGTTAAGCAAATTAAAGAAAAAATAAACATTTTAGAAACCAGGACAGAAGTGATAGAAAGTTAAGAGACAAATATTTAAACATGATGTTGCTATTAGCACTAAGAGAAATAAAATAATTTGCTTGAGGGCAGTCCTGGAAGAGCCTGGTGAGGACATAAGAGAGGATAATTCCGGCTTTCACATTTTTGGAATGGGATGAAGAAGATATGGAGGTAGAAGTGAACAAAGTGTTTAGAATCAGAAATAAACTTTGTTCATAATGCTAAATCTGATCTTGGCCCCAACCTACTGCTAATCAGTGAAGAAATAGAGCTACTTAAGCACTTGGACAACTCAAAACATTTGCTATAGTATTTTAATACACAAAGGGAAACTAACTTTATATCTGATCTCCTGTAATCACTATTCCAAAACAGGGAAAAACACAAATATATCTTAAACAATATCAGTGTCAATGGCTAGTAGAAGAAACAGGAGATTGGAAAACTTCGAAAACAATTTGTGACATGTCAGAAATATCACTGGAGATCTCCAAGTGGACTTGTTCATCCTAGCCAGTCCTAGTATACCTTATTTAATTTTGCTGGATACAGCATGTAAAAATTCTGAATTGTCTTCCTCAAAAAAAAAAAGATAATTGACCAACAATATATGGTTTCTTCTTCAAATTATCAAACTTTGTTTAATACTTAGAAGTTTTATATCACCAAAAATGAAAGCATACAATAAGTGTAATCCTGGTCATATAAAGTCTGCAGTTTTCTCA